>BQNB010008348.1:0-33383 GCA_026074375.1 Tanacetum coccineum | reverse complement strand
TTGTCTATCTTTCCCCTAACAAACTTGTGTTTAGTGAGAAAGGTTGAGAATGTTTCATACCATGCTCTTGGAGCTTGCTTAAGTCCATAAAGGGCTTTGTCTAATTTGCAAACATGGTTGGGGAACTCACTGCTCTCAAAACCTGGAGGTTGTTCAACATAAACTTCTTCTTTCAGCTTTCTATTTAGGAAAGCACTTTTCACATCCATTTGATAGACTATGAAGTTCATGTAAGTAGCAAAGGCAAGAAAGATCCTAACTACTTCAAGTCTTGCAACTGGAGCAAAGGTTTTATCATAGGCTATGCCTTCTTGTTGATTATAGCCTTGAGCTACAAGCCTTGACTTGTTTTTATACATTGGCAGTTTCTTCCCTTTTGTTTCTAAATACCCATTTAGAGCCAATTACAGTTTTCTCATAAAGTGCAGGAACGAAGTTCCAGACTTTGTTTTTGTAAAATTGATTTAGTTCCTCTTGCATGGCATTAACCCATCCAGGATGCTTAAGTGCTTCAGAAATCTTTTTAGGTTCTTCTTCAAATAAAAAATCTACAAACAGACATTCATGAGCTGAAGCAACACTTAGCTCTTTTGGCATGGCCCTAGTAAGCATTCTAGCTCCTGGATTGCCTATTATATTAACTAGCTCAATATGTTTGTCATGAGACCATTTTTCTTGAGGGGCTGTAGAGGCCATGGATGGGATGGATAAAGAGTGATTAGTTAGGACTGGATTTGTATTTGAAACTGAAGCATCCTCTGTTGGAGAGGATAGTGGTTCAGAGGTCTGAACATCTTTAGTTTTTGGGAGGTCATCAATGATATGATTATCATTGTTATGATTTGAGTGCTCAGATTGATCATCATTTAAGATCTCATCATCTTGAGCTGAGTGATCATTTGATCAGCTTGATCATGTTGATCAGATGAAACATTAGTTTCAATGACAACAGGTTTAGGTCTTTCATAAAGAAACGGCATTGCTATTTACTTGATACCTTTGAGAGGGTTCATATGGATGAAAATACTCATCAGGTAGGTATCTTTCAGATTTAACAATGGTGATGTTGTCATCAGATGGTTTTGTGAATTTGATAGCATCAGTGTTTTCATCAAATGTGATGTGATAGGTTTCTTTAGTTTGTTGTCTTCTGGTGTTGAAGACTCTGAAGGCTTTGGAAACAAGTGAGTATCCAAGGAAATAACCATCATCGGCCTTTTCATCAAACTTCCCTAAATAATATTTATAATTATGGATGTAAACTGGACATCCAAAGATATGAAGGAAGTTAATGTTTGGAATTCTCCCACGAAAGATTTCGTAGGGAGTTTTGAGATGTATTTTAACAATAGTGGACATGCTTTGAGTATAGCATGCAGTAGCTACAGCTGCAGTCCAGTATTGTTTTGAAAAGATAGATCATGAAAGCATTGTTCTTGCAGCTTCTATGAGGGTTTTGTTTTTCCTTTCAGCCACACCATTTTGTTCAGGTGTTTATGGAGAGGAAAAGTTTTGTGAAATCCTTTTTTCATCATAAAAGTTGACAAGAATGCTATTTCTAAATTCAGTACCATTGTCAGTTCTAAGTTGTTTGACTTTGATGTCGTTTTGATTTTCAACTCTTTTGATGAAAGACATAATGGTTTCTGGTGCTTGACTTTTCCTTTTCAAAAAGTATACCCAAGTGTACCTTAAGTACTCATCAACAATGACAAGGGTATTCTTTTCATGGCTAATAAACCTAGGAGTTACAGGTCCAAATAAATCCATATGAAGAAGATGAAGACATTTCTTGATAGAAAATGTTTGTTTTGTTTTGAAGCTGGCTCTATGATGCTATCCCTTTTCACATGATGAGCATGGTTTGCCTTTTGAGTAAACAAGTAAGGAAAGACCAATAACAAGATTTTGTTTTGCTAGTTGGTTGATTATTTTGAAGTTTAGATGAGCAAGTCTTTTATGCCAAATCCAATTGAGATTTTCAATGGCTTTGGTAAAGAAACAAGATTGTTGTGCAAAAGATGTCATGTCAAGAACATATACATCTCTTACTTTTGGAGAAATCATAACAATTTCTTTGTTAGAGTTGAAGAGTGTTCCTCTTTTCTCCTCAAACTGAATAATATATTCAGCAACACATAGTTGACTGATGCTGACTAATTTGTATTTAAGACCATTTATAAATGCGACTTTGTGAAAATTATACCATTACATTTAATAGAACCATATCTTTCAGTGATGCTTGCTGAGTCATCTCCAAACACCATTTTTGGTCCTGGTTGTTCTACATATTTATGCAGATAACTTTTGACACCAGTCATATGCCTTGAGCATCCACTGTTTAGGTACCAGATAGGTTTCCTGATGTCACTCTACACAAATAAGTTAAATGCTTTGAAACCCACCTTTTAGTGGGAGTCTTTGATCTATTAGTATTTGATGATTTAGTCCTTTTGGATTAGAATGCTTCAGCCTTCTTAGCTTGAAGTGCTTCACCCCTTCTAAACCACTCAATGTAATTGTGATTAGTTGTGGTATGGACAGTGCTACAGGTTTCACAACTTTTTGTGACTTGTTGAGGGTTTCTTGGTTTGATTCCTCTTCTTAGAGAGATGAACCTGTTATGACCATGTATATCAAGATCATAACTTCCATAGATATTACAGATGGGATAATTAACACAATCATCAGATAGATGATCATTGAACCCATAATGTATACAAAAAGGGAAGGGTTTTGATGGTCTTGAGGTTTTAGATCTTGAAGAAGATCCACCTTAACTTTAGAGATGCTGAGTCATTTTCATAGTGGACATATATTTAGTATGATCACAAGTTCTATGATCGGTTCTCACACATTTTTTACAAAACAAAACTTTGTAGCAATTCTCAGAGAGATGATTGTTCAGTCCACAAAGTTCATAATTCTTTTTGAATTGAGTTTTGTATTTGTTTTGAAGTAAATTTTGGGGAATCTGTTGAGGTTTGTGATTTCTGGAATAAGATGACTGGTTCTTGCTAATTTGTAATTTTAGATCATTTAGTTCTTTTATTACAATAGATAAAGGAATGTCATCTTTAATTTTCACATTCTTCAGTTTACAGTAGGAGCTGAGTTTCTTTTGGAAGCTAAAACATTTTTGTTACCCTTAGCAGGAGCTGATGATGGTTCATTGATGATAACCCCTTTTAATGTTTTAGGTTTGAATGTTAATTTTGACTTCAAGATTGACTTGATAGTCTTTGGTCCAGAAATAGGTTCAGCACCAGCTAACTTCTCCAGTGAAGGAAGAAGGGTGCTACAAACTGAAGATTTATCAGCTGAATCATACTTAGTAGCTGAAGAGTCAATGATAGCAACTGAAGGATCAGTTATTTTCACTTGTGATTCAGCTGGAAGAATTCTACGAGTGTCATGATTTAGCAAAGTAAATCCTTCAGCTTTAGATAACCAGGGTCGTTCAACACCTGGAATGGACACTTTTGTGTCGTCAGCTGAAGATTTTACAAAGACTAAGTCTGTTTGCCCAGAAATGTAAGGATCTTCAGTGAGTTGATCAAGTCCTAAAATTCATTTCTTTTGGGAGGGAATTTGTTTACTGATACACTGATTTACTTTATTAGAACTGTTTAGCCATGTTTCAGTGATTGTTGTTACCTTTTTCAGTTTTATTCTTAAGTTTTTATTCTCTTTGAGAATTTCAGTGTTTACATGTTGCATGGCAAGAAAATCAAGTTTTGCTTGTTTTAATACTAAAAGTTGTTCTTTGCATGTATTTAGTTCTTAAACAAGATCTCTATTTTTTAACACAAGATTGTTTCTTTGCTCTTCAACATAGTTAAGATCAATACACAAATAATCAAGAAAACATTTTCTTTCATCATTATCCTCCATATCAAGAAGAGTGTGTAACTTTCTCATAGAGTTCTTCATCCATTCACCATTTCTGGCACTCTCTTTGCCAACAACAAAATTTTCATCATTAGCTAGTGCCATGAGAACCTTTACTTCAGTCATATCATTATCATTTGATGACACATCTTCTTCATCCCATTCATATGCTTCAGCAACAAGCCCTTTGTTCTTGACCATTGATGATTTAGATGAAGTACCAGAACTGAGGAGGGCTAGTTTAGCATTGACTTTGTTGTATTTTGCCTCAAAGTCTTTGTTGGGTCTCAGTTCAGGTTTCTACTAAGGGGGACTAAAGATAGTAGTTTGAGGTTTCTGAAAAGGTGATGAGTATAAAGGAACTAAAGTCTTAGAAAAATAGTCTCTTGTAAAGTAACCTTTTCTACCACATTTGTGGCATATAGTATCATCAGTTGCTTTTGCACTACTGAACCTTTAAGACCCCTTTTTGAAGAATCTTTTAGACTTGGTTAAAAGAGCTCTTTCTTGATATTCTTCTTCAAGGTCATTGAGGTACTCTTGACTACTTCTTGTATCCTCTTCATCATCGGGACTATCTTGAAAGTCCTGGACAAAAGAGGTTGAAAAGAAGGCAGTTAATAAGGGAGTTGCAGTAACAAGAGATTTTTTCTTTTCAGATTCATAAATACTATTAATGAGGTTTTCTTCATATTTTAGTTTACTAAATAAAGAAGCAAACTCAGATTCTTTCACATGATTTGTGTTTCTGAGACTTTGGCAGAAACTTAGCCACTTCTTTGGTAACCCATTTATAAAACCAATATTTATCTTAAGTGTTAATACAAATAAATCAGTTTTAAACAAAACGTTTTACAATCAACTTAGGCTAAGGTTTTATTAATGACAAAACATAACAAACCATTTTTCTCAAACCTCTTATTATCTCAAAACATGATTTCTTTACTATCTCCCAACTTTGTAGAAAAGCACATGCAACTTGAAAAAGTGTACAAATATTTTTAAACCCTGACTTTACACAAAATCATCTTACACTTATTAATTTAATTACTTCATTTAGTATATAATCAAATGCAGCAAATCCAAGGAAAATCTCATAAGATTACACAAGATATCTTAAGATTTTGCAAATCAAAATCCAGATTTAGTTACTGTATTCCGGTGCCCTTAGTTTTGCAAGCCGGTGTCCTCTGTCAATAGCACCGGCAAAACCGGCATACAGTAAACTTTTTAGCTATAAATACCAAGTCATTTCTCATGTTTTTACACACCTTTCTCATCTAATCTTCTCTCTAACCAACTGATCTCTCTCTCTCTAGCATCTCTTTCTAAATCTTGTGTAGGTAATTCACTTCAAGAAAGGAATTGCCAAATACGTGAAAGTTTCAAGCACGCCTCAAAAGTGTCTTGATCTTGATTCATCTTACTTCATTTAAGAGATCATCTTGCTGTGATTTATTGTTGTATTGTTAGTTGTACATCAAGTGTAGTTGTGTTATTATCGATTCTCGTGTGTGAGAAATTCGGTGATCATCTTTGTAACCTATAGAAGTGTACCATTGTTGTGAGGCTTCTCCGCCAAGTGAAAGGAGCTCGGTGACTAGTGTTTAACAAACTCTCGAGTAGGTGACTCGGGGAGTGGAGTAGGGCAAGGAAGGTGTCCTTGTAGCCGAACCACTATAAATACTTGTGTCTCGGTGAACTCTTTCTACACTCTATCTTCTCTTTACTCTTACATCTCTTACTTCTTAATTATCAAACATCAATATCTAGATCACTTCACTAAAAGTTTCAAACAAAGTGTTAAACAAGTTTTAAAAGGCCAAAAAATTTAGAAAACTATTCAACCCCCCCTTCTAGTTTTCCACAATTGGCATCAAGAGCTAGGTTACCAAAGTTTTAAAATAAATTGTATTTTAAATCTTTAAACGATTATGGATTCGGAAAACTACAAAGAAGGTCAATCTATGCAACGACCACCTCTCTTCGAGGCAAATTGTTTTATATATTGGAAAAACCGTTTTGAAACTTACGTGAAGTCTAAGGATATTGATCTTTGGTATATCATAGCTCATGGTAACTACAAACCTACCATCAAAGACAAGGATGGCAAGGATGTTGTTACACCATATGAAAAACTTGATGAAAATCAAAAGAAAATGCTTTCCAAAAATGATGAAGCTAAAATGGTTTTATACAATGCTTTACCTAAAAAGGAATATGAAAGAATTTTCATGTGTGACACGGCTCAAAATATTTGGGATTCTTTAATAACTACTCATCAAGGTAACAAACAAGTTAAAGATAATAAAATAGATCTTTTTGTTCAAAAATATGAGGAGTTTACGATTACCGATGATGAAACCATTGATTGTGCCTTTTCTAGATTTAATACCATTATTATTTCTCTTAAAGAACTTGATGAATCTTTTGCAAGTCGTAACCATGCTAGGATATTCTTGAGGGCTCTTCCATCAAAATGGCGACCAAAGGTAACGGCGATAGAGGAATCCAAAGACTTGTCAAAGCTATCTCTAGACGAACTTGTTGGCAACCTCAAAGTCTATGAAATAGTTCTTGAAAAGGACTTGGAGATTGCAAAGAACAAGAAAGAAAAGTACAAGTCTCTCGCACTCAAAGCAAGACAAGTCTTGAGTGATGATGATACATCTTCCTCGGATAGCAATGATGAGGAATATGCGATGGCCGTAAGGGATTTCAAGAAATTCTTTAGAAGAAGAGGCAAGTTTGTCGGACAACCCTATGACGACAAAAAGAACTTCCGAAAAATCAAGGAAGATGAAAAGGAAGAACGAAGATGCTTCAAGTGTGGTGATCCAAATCACTTCATTAGTGATTGCCCCAAAAACTTTTCCGGTGATCAAAAGGCATTCGTTGTCGGAAGTTAGAGCGATAGTGGAGATGACTCAAAGAAAGAAGAGATTTGTCTCATGGCTCACTCAAACGAGGTATTATCCGATGATCCTTACTATAGTAGCTCATCTTTAGATAACCAATCTAAGGAAAATGAGTATGACAAACTTGCCTAAATTAGTCTTAGAATTATCAACAAAAACAAACATCTAAAGTCTAAAAATGGATTGCTCAAGAAGACCATTAACGAACTTAAAACCAAGCTAGACGTATTAGAAAAAGGTAAAGAAACTAGTAGCCATTGTGATGCTTGTAATGAACTTAGATTAGAAGTTAACTCTCTAAGACTAAAACTAGCTAGTTTCGAGAATAGTAGTTCATCTTTACAAAAAATGGTCAAAATGCAAAAACCGTCAAAAGACAAGTGTGGATTAGGATACACAGAGACTATAGCTTCCCCTAGAAACACTAAAATCAAAAATCTAGGAGATCAACTTAAAAAGCTCTTTGTAGAACCGGCTTGCCGGTGCCATTCATCAACAGCACCGGCCAGTTCAAACGAACAGCACCGGCTGTCTAATGACAGTGCAGAAAAAGGAAAAGAATTGGAAACCAACGTAGTTAAACAAAATGACTCCGTTCTAATTACCAAAAAGTCTATTTTAGGTGCACCAAAAGGTAACAAACTACCACCAATTCTAAAACTTGGTCAAGGACATGGAAAAAGTAAAATCCAAACGCCCCATAAAACGACCCATAGGAGACCTAGTAGCCTATACCCCAAAAGCGATTATCGCCAAGTAAATTGGAACTATGAAACACAACATGAACAACAATTCCAAACTCATATGTATAATCAACGGTGTCCTTTTCCTCCATTTCCATACATGGGACAACTAAACGGTATGTATAACACTAACGGACCCATGAGATATTCGGGACCAAATGCTTGAGTTGTTTTATGCATCTAGGTACGTCAAAAGGTGAAACTTGACCCGGATGAATGGATCCAAGATAGCGGTTGTACTAGACACATGACCGGAAACAAAGATCTCTTCTCATCCTATAAACCTTTTGATGGAGGTAACGTGTTGTTTGGTAGTAACACTAAAAGCAAGATCATCGGCAAAGGTACGATTTCTCATAACTCCCTCACCATCAATGATGTTAGTCACGTAGAAAATCTTAGTTTTAATCTTCTTAGCATAGGTCAAATTTGCGATAAAAAGTGCAATGTACTATTTAGTGAAACCGGTAGCAAAATAATTAAAAACGGCATAACCTTAGGAAAAGGAATTAGGAAAAATGGCCTTTACATTATGAAAATGGGGAACTCACCAAAAGACGCCCTTTGTCTAACCTCTATAGATGATACTTCGACCTTATGGCATCGAAGATTGGGTCACGCCAATATGCGACTTATACAATCGCTATCATCTAAAGAACTTGTTAGAAACTTACCAAAACTAAAGTTTGAAAAACATTTTTGCGACGCTTGCAACGTTGGAAAACAAGTACATGAAAGCCATAAGGCTAAAAACATGGTTTCTACTTCTAAATGTCTAGAACTTTTGCATATGGACTTGTTTGGTCCGTCGGCCGTTCAAAGTTACGGAGGCAACTTCTACACTTTGGTCATTGTTGACGACTATTCAAGGTACACTTGGACAAGATTTTTAAAACATAAAAATGAAGCTTTTGATCATTTTGAAATTCTAAGTAAAAAGATTCAAAATCAAAAGGGTTGCCCCATTATTTCAATCCGTACGGATCATGGTCGGGAATTTGATAATGAAGTACAATTCGGAGCTTTTTGTGATGCTAATGGCATTACTCATAACTTTTCGGCTCCACGTACTCCACAATCAAATGGGGTAGTAGAACGTAAGAATAGAACACTACAAGAAATGAGTAGAACATTGTTAAATGAACAATCAATTCCTCAAAAATTTTGGTGTAATGCCGTTGACACCTCCACCTACATTCTAAATAGGATTCTTATTAGACCTTTCCTCGGAAAAACTCCTTATGAGCTTTTCAAAGGTAGAAAGCCCAACTTAGAATACTTCAAAGTTTTTGGTTGTAAATGTTTCATTTTAAATACCAAAGACTACCTTACCAAATTCGACCCTAAATCGACCGAAGGTGTTTTCTTAGGATATTCCCCTAATAGTAAAGCTTATGTAGTTCTAAATAAAGAAACCATGAAAGTCGAAGAATCTCTCAATGTCAAGTTTGATGAAACTCCTCCTCCTAGTTCACCTCCTTTAGTAGATGATGACTTACTAGAAGTCGACATCATAGAAAACCAAAGTAAAGACTTAGAAGTCAAGGAAAATGAACCATTAAATAAACAAATCTCAAACATCAAAGAATCTAAAGATCATCCCTTAGAAACCGTCATAGGAAACCTTAATCAAAGAACTCTAAGATCTCAAGTTCAAAATCAAAGCAACTTCTTTTGTTTTGTCTCCTCCGTAGAACCTAAAAACATTAAAGAAGCCATACAAGACGAAAGTTGGACTATGGCTATGCAAGAAGAACTAAATCAATTTAAAACTAATGACGTTTGGTGTCTTGTTCCTCCTCCCAAAAACCAAACTATCATCGGTACAAAATGGGTCTTTAAAAACAAACTTGACGAAAATGGTGTCGTGTCTAGAAACAAAGCAAGACTTGTAGCACAAGGATACAATCAACAAGAAGGAATAGACTTCGATGAAACCTATGCCCCGGTGGCAAGATTAGAATCTATAAGAATCCTTCTTGCGTATGCTTGTGCTCATGACTTTAAACTCTTTCAAATGGATGTCAAAAGTGCTTTCCTAAATGGTTTTATAAACGAAGAAGTGTATGTAGCCCAACCTCCCGGATTTGTAGATTTTGAAAAACCTAATCATGTGTTTAAACTCAAAAAAGCACTCTACGGTCTCAAACAAGCACCCAAAGCTTGGTATGATCGACTCAAAGCCTTCCTCCTTGATCATATGTACACCATGGGCTTAGTAGATAACACCTTATTTACTAAGAAAAAGGATTCACATATCATCATTGTCCAAATCTATGTGGACGACATCATCTTCGGATCAACTTGTCAAGACTTATGTGATGATTTCTCCAAAATCATGCATGATGAGTTTGAAATGAGCATGATGGGTGAATTGAATTTCTTTTTTGGTTTACAAATCAAACAACTCAAAGATGGAATCTTCTTTAATCAATCTAAATATGTGAAAGAAATGTTAAAGAAATTCGGTCTTAAAAACACCAAACCAATCAAAACTCTTATGTCCTCCGAAACCAAACTCACCCATGACGAAGAGGGCGAACCCATCGACAACACTAAATACCGTGGTATGATTGGTAGTTTACTCTATCTAACCGCTAGTCGTCCTGATATCATGTTTAGTGTATGTCTTTGCGCTCGTTTTCAAGAAGCTCCTAAAACCTCTCACCTCGAAGCCGTAAAACGAATCTTCCGTTACATCAAAGGTACTTCTCACATAGGCTTATGGTATCCCAAGGGAACCGGTCTTGAGACTATTGTCTATGTTGATTCTGACCACGCAGGAGACCATGTCAACCGAAAAAGCACTAGTGGTGTATGTACCTTTGTAGGTTGTTGTCTCACCTCATGGATGTCCAAGAAACAAACCGCCTTAGCTATCTCAACCACCGAAGCCGAATACGTGTCCGCAGGAAAAGTTTGTCAACAAGCCTTATGGATGAAACAAGCTCTAGTAGATAAAGGAGCCATAGACTTAAGCAAAAATCCCGTTCTTCACTCTCGCACTAAACATATAGAAATCCTTCATCATTTTCTCCGTAATAACGTTCAAAAGGGTAATATCTCTATCGAAAAGGTTGCATCCGAAGACAATATTGCCGACATTTTAACCAAACCACTTAAAACCTTTCTCCTAAATACTTCCTCATTTGTGTTAATTCATTTTCTTACCTCTTACTACATTGTTTAATACAAATAAAAACGTTATTGTATAACTTGTCTCGTGAACGTATACAAAGAAACACATGGTCAATATGTCGTTTCAAACACGTTCATTGTAGCTACATTAAAAGGAGGCTTAGGGTTTTTCTCTCAAAATAAAACAAATTTTTTTCTGTCTTCGAGTCGAGAAAAACTGCACCTCCAACATATCAAAACTTTACTCAAAAACCTACTACAAAAACCCTGTCTGCCCGTCGGCCGGCGCCATTCAAATTTCAAGCCGGTGCCCTCTTTAGAATAGCACCGGCAGAACCGGCATACATGTTCTCAGCTATTAATATATGAATTTTTCAAATTTAAATCCAAGTTTTCCCTCTTTGTCACATCACTTAGGCTCTAAGAATAGAAGTTGACCTTTGCCATACTCTAATCATTAGATTTTAACTAAATTAGCAAGCAAAACATTTAAGTCCACCTCAAATCTTCTTCTATAAATAGTGCACCATTTTTTGCTCTTCTCCTTACCTTTCTTCACAATGCCTAAAGAGAACAAAACTAATCTAAAACGAACCGCAAGAATTAGTGTTAGGCCATGTTGCTTTGTCAATCCAAGAACCTCTTCTCCTCCCTATCAACCATTCTCTCTACCATCGGACTACACATCGGGAGCCCTACCAACTTCTCCAATAACCACTCCACCACTATCAATACAACAATAAACTCTAATGAAAAGTGCTTGCTTACTCCTAAGACAACTCCTCCTCCATTGACTTCGCCACCACCCGCTCCTACTCAACCATCGAAGCTCACCTCACCGGTAACTATTAACCTTGATCCCATTGAACTCTTGTTCTCTACTCCACCATCTTCTCCATCTTTACTTGATGTGCTAGGTGATCTTCCACCATCAACAACGAATCCATCACCTCCTAGACCATCCTTTGCAACCATTGAACGTTTGGCAAATGAGCCACCTCCTATTCCTCCCATGAACTCTTCTTTTCCTTCACCAACTCCGGAGTTAGAACCAACACCTCCTCCTCTCCCTCCACAATGCTTACCTCCTCCACAGTCTTAACTCCAACCTCTTCTGCCATTGGGACCTAACAATCCTTTTCCTTTGCTCACCCATGAGATGTTTTGTGAACATTGCCAAAGAACTCAAGTCTTGGTCGACAACCTCCAAGGAGAAATGAGATTCATTCTCAACCACATTCTCGACCGCCTAAATGTCATAACTCACAACATCTAATAAAAGAGACTTAAGTAGTAGAATAAAACTAAGTAGATTCATTAGGAATCCTCATTAAGAATCTCTTGCTCATCCTAAGTTATTGTATTATCCTTTATGTTATTGTTGTACCTGAATAAAAAGCATTTGTGCTTGGACATTTGTTATCTTCTTCAAAAATTATGTGTAAAATTCGTGATCATTGACTTTTCTTTAGTCAGCCGGTGCCATTCGATAACAAACCGGTGCCATTGATAAATCAGCACCGGCTAGCCGGTACTACAGTACGCCATTTCTATTTCTTGGACCTCTAACTTTTCTTTGCAGGAACTAACAAAGCAAGGGGGAGCCTATCTCATTGCTTCTAACATATTTGTTTTGTAGTTACCATAGCATTCATCAAGGGGGAGCTTTCCATCTTGACAATATCTCTACATTTCTCATACATTTACATTCCATTTTTGTTTCGACAAAAAGGGGGAGAAAGTAACCAAGTTTAAATACAAATCTAATCATCCCTTTGGCCTAATATGTTTTGTCATCAACAAAAAGGGGGAGATTGTTAATACAAATAAACCGGTTTTAAACAAAACGTTTCTACAATCAACTTAGGCTAAGGTTTTATTAATGACAAAACATAACAAACCATTTTTCTCAAACCTCTTATTTTCTCAAAACATGATTTCTTTACTATCTCCCAACTTTGTATAAAAGCACATGCAACTTGAAAAGTACACAAATCTTTTTAAACCCTAACTTTACACAAAATCATCTTACACTTATTAATTTAATTACTTCATTTAGTATATAATCAAATGCAGCAAATCCAAGAAAAATCTTATAAGATTACACAAGATATCTCAAGATTTTGCAAATCAAAATCCGGATTTAGTTACTGTATGCCGGTGCTCTTTGTTTTGCAAGCCGGTGCCCTCTATCAACAGCATCGGAAGAACCGGCCTACAGTTGAACTTTTGGCTATAAATACCAAGCCATTTCTTATGTTTTTACACACCTTTCTCATCTAATCTTCTCTCTAATTAACTGATCTCTCTATCTCTCATAGCACTCTTTCTAAATTTAGTGTAAGATTATTCACTTCAAAGAGTAGGAAAATTGCTAAATTACGGCGAGTTTTCAAGCACGCCTCAAAAGTGTCTTGATCTTGATTCTTCTTATTTCATTCAAGAGATCATCTTGCTGTGATTTATTGTTGTATTGTTAGTTGTACATCAAGTGTAGTTGTGTTATTATCGATTCTTGTGTGTGAGAAATTCGGTGATCATCTTTGTAACCTATAGAAGTGTACCATCGTTGTGAAGGCTTCTCCGCCAAGTGAAAGGAGCTCAATTACTAGTGTTTAACAAACTCTCGAGTAGGTGACTCGGGGAGTGGAGTAGGGCAAGGAAGGTGTCCTTATAGCCGAACCACTATAAATACTTGTGTCCTGGTGAAATCTTTCTACACTCTATTTTCTCTTTACTTTTACATTTCTTACTTCTTAATTATCAAACATCAATATCTAGATCACTTCACTAAAAAGTTTCAAACAAAGTGTTTTACAAGTTTTAAAAGGCCAAAAATTTAGAAAACTATTCAACCCCCCCTTCTAGTTTTCCACAATTGGCATCAAGAGCTAGGTTACCAAAGTTTTAAAATAATTTGTATTTTAAATCTTTAAACGATTATAGATTCGGAAAACTACAAAGAAGGTCAATCTATGCAACGACCACCTCTCTTCAAGGCAAATTGTTTTATATATTGGAAAAACCATTTTGAAACTTACGTGAAGTCTAAAGATATTGATCTTTGGTATATCTTAGCTAATGGTAACTACAAACCTACCATCAAAAGACCAAGTTTGAACAAGGTGTTGTTACACCATATGAAAAACTTGATGAAAATCAAAAGAAAATGCGTTCCAAAAATGATGAAGCTAAAATGGTTCTATACAATGCTTTACCTAAAAACGAATATGAAAGAATTTTCATGTGTGACATGGCTCAAAATATTTTAGATTCTTTAATAACTACTCATCAAGGTAACAAACAAGTTAAAGATAATAAAATAGATCTTTTTGTTCAAATATATGAGGAGTTTACAATTACCGAAGATGAAACCATTGATTGTGCCTTTTCTAGATTTAATACCATTATTACTTCTCTTAAGAACGGTGTATCTTTTTCACGTCGTAAACCATGTTAGGAAATTCTTGAGGGTCTAACCATCGTAATGGCGACCAAAGGTTAATCGGCGATAGAAGAAATCTAGAACTTGTCAAGTTATCTTGAGTCGAACTGTTTGGCAACTCAAAATAGTCTATGAAGTTAGTCTTGAGTAGACTTGGAGATTGCAAAGAACAAGAAAGAAAAATACAAGTCTCTTGCACTTAAAGCAAGATAAGTCTTTAGTGATGATGATACATCTTCCTTGGATATCAATGATGAGGAATATGCAATGGCCGTAAGGGATTTCAATAAATTCTTTAGAAGAAGAGGAAAGTTTGTCCGACAACCCTATGATGACAAAAGGAACTTCCGAAAAATCAAGGAAGATAAAAAGGAAGATCGAAGATGCTTCAAGTGTGGTGATCCAAATCACTTCATTAGTGATTGCCCCAAAAACTCTTCCGGTGATCAAAAGGCATTCGTTGTCGGAAGTGGGAACGATAGTGGAGACGACTCAAAGAAAGAAGAGATTTGTCTCATGGCTCACTCAAACGAGGTACTATCCGATAATCTTTACAATAGTAGTTCATCTTTAGATAACGAATCTAGGCAAAATGAGTATGACAAACTTGGACAAATTATTCTTAGAATTATTAACAAAAACAAACATCTAAAGGCTAAAAATGAATCACTCAAAAAGACCATTAACGAACTTAAAACCAAGATAGACATATTAGAAAAAGGTAAAGAAACTAGTAGCAATTTGTGGCTTTAATGAAAATTAGATTAGAAGTTAACTCTTTAAAACAAAAACTAGCTAGTTCTGAGAAATAGTAGTTGTCTTTACAAAAAATGTCGAAAATGCAAAACCGTCAAAAGACAAGTGTGGATAGGATACCACAAGACTATAGCTTCCCCTAGAAAACATAGAATCAAATTAGGATGTCATCTTAAAAAGCTTCTTAGAACCGGTGGCCGAGTTGCATTCATCAACAGCACCGGCTTGTTCAATCGAACAGCACCGGGTATCTGATCGGACAGTGCTGGAAAAGAAAAAGCATAGAAAAAAATATAACCAACATAGTTAAACAAAATGACTCCGTACTGATTACCAAAAAGTCTATTTTAGGCGCACCAAAAGGTAACAAACTACCACCAATTCTAAAACTCGGTCAAGGACATGGAAAAAGTAAAATCCAAACGCCCCCTAAAATGACCCATATGAGACCTAGTAGCCTATACCCCAAAAGCGATTATCGCCAAGTAGGTTGGAACTATGGAACATAACATAAACAACAATTTCAACCTCCTATGTATAATCAATAGAGTCCTTTTCCTCCGTTTCCATACATGGGACAACCAAACGGTATGCATAACACTAACGGACCCATGAGATATTGGGGACCAAATGCTTGAGTTGTTTTATAACACCTCGTGTTTTAGGTCATTGTATGACATTATGAAATTCACAATTTATTTTTAGGGTTTTACGCGTTTGCTCTTAAACCGTAAACGTTAAGTTAAATCGCGTAAACTGAAAATGATCATACAATGTAAACGGGCATTAAACAATTAAAATTTATATCCAACAAGTGTTTATTAGATTATTCTAGAGGATTATATTATTAACTTTGTTCATCTTCTTTTTATTGGCTACGTAAAATGCTTACGTTTCACGATAAAACGCGTTTCGGCATACCCGAAAGCACCAAAAACCTAATCTACGCTTAACGTAATACCCACGATTAAAACCAATACCCAAAACATAATAAAATTAACATCATTATATGTACTATTATGACAGATTTTTTTGAAGGGACCCAGGGGACTTTACAACTTGCATAATATCTAGATATTTAAGAAATATCTAGGAAACAAACTCTTACACCATAATCAACTTGACTTCTTAACCTTGTGCTAGGGTTAGAAAGTAACCATGGTTAAGTTAATAAGATATTTTTATATAAAATACTATTGCATGCATAAGTAAACTTTACCTAAACTTTTACTTAACAAAATTCATTTTCTTCCTCTCTTTTGTAAGTCCAAAACCCACGGCTCAAATAGCTCATATAATCAAACCATACAAAATTTTTCATACATCCTTACACCTTCTATTCAATCTTTCCTATGATATATTAAGGGGTTTTCAAGCATTGAATCACCTATTGCAGTAATAATTAGATATGGAAGGCTAGGGCTTTTACTTGGGAAAAGCTTGGGTTTATAAGTTGTAAAACTTTTGGTTTTGAAGCTAATCACGGGTGTAGCACTTATTTTCATCTACATAAATCATCCTATGGTCTTCATAATTCCTTTATATTTTTTTATTATCATTATTATATGTGTTATTGTTAATTATGGCTAATCACCACCAAGGGACTTTTTAATATGTAAATGAGTTTTCATTATGTTTATGTAATGTATGCACTTTTTATTATGTGTCATATGGTTGTATATATCATGGAAAAATGAATGTAAAAGTATGTTAACATATGGTTTAAGTATAAACATGTTTAAGTGCAAATTAGGGTTTCTAAAAAGTCCTAAAAACAAGTTTTAAACACATTTTGGAAATAAAAATCTTAGGGGCTGTTTAAGTTTCGAAAATTACATATATGTTTTATGATTTTATAAAATACTACATGTCACAAGGATCGATGGGTCATAAAGAACTCGAAAAACCGATTAATAACGAAGGAGATACGCCAGTTAATACTTTTATAAAACATTTTTTATAAAAAGTACTATTCATTACAGAAACTTATACTTTATAAACATCAATAATATGATAAAACTTTCAATTACGAGAACGTGTTCGAAAGAATCGCTAAAAACGGAGCTATAACGAATAAGATACGACAAAAACGGGTTTTACGTTAATTAAAACCTAAAAACGAGTAAAATAGCTGTTGTGAACAGTAAAAACACTATTCATCGCAGAATATCAAAAACTTGTATTGAAATATTTTGATCACTCGTCTTACTACGAAGACGGTGGAGTAAGAACCGCGAGCAACGGCTTAAACGGACCAAATTAGGTCATTTTTACGAAAAGTATATTTATAAACGTTTTCACTTTATAAATATTATTTTACTAAAATGATTAGTCGGTGATTATGCTATATAGAATATTGAGTGGTTATCAAAGTGCTATAATACTAGGGAGTTTCATAATGAGGCCTCTTCGGATGGCGTATCGACGAGTTGTTGGATTTACGATTTAAAGTGTCCTAACTCCTCGTGCGTCATGTCATGACCTCTTTAATTATGATAGCCCGAACGATAGTACGATGTAACAACTATAGGATTATGTATTCATATAAGTCTCGGTAATTATTCGACTATATTCAATTAGGTTGCATTCGGGTAATATCGTGATGCATTCCTACACTTGATTTAAAGTATCTGATACTCACTTGAGGTATGTTTCATTGCACACACATTTTTAAAGTTGTTATGATTTACTATTGATTTGGGTGGAACATGCTTTTGTTTTACAAATTGGACGCAAGTGGATATTTTGCATTGATTACATGTTTGCCTAAGTAGCGATAACCCAAGTTAAGCCCATTATCATGAACTGTCAATTGCATAGATGTAGTTGGGAATTACATTATGTGAGCGCGAATGTTATTTAATAGATCTATTTGGGAAACGACCTCCCCGTTCGGGTGGATTGCATAACGGGAACGATCTTTATAGCATGTCGAATAGGATGTTTGGGTTTGAAACATCATTTCGGGCTGAGTAGCAATATTTTGCGAACAAGACTGTCGAGCTTCAGTGTCATGAGCTTAGTGTAAATGTAATCTGGTTTTGTGATTGTTTGCATATGTTGTAACATCACGGGAAAGTCTTGCGGTCCTGCATAATTTAAATACATAAACCTATGAATTCACCAACATTTTTGTTGACGTTTTAAGCAATGTTTTCAGGAGGTCAATAGGCACGAGGTGCCAAGGATGCATTGGGTTACGTTTTGGATTGGCACGCTAAAGGCTTTTATATCATATTTTGGGAAAATCTATTGTCATCTTTTTGTAAATATTAACAAGAACAATGAAGCTATATGCTTTTGTATTATTTGTCTCTAATTAAATCCAATGTATCAAATTTAAACGCCTTTTTGTGTCGTTCTATATATATATCTTGTAGCTTGTTGATCTTGAAGTAACTAGCCCGGACCCTTTATTCCGCTGCGAAAAATACCATTTTGGAGGTGTTAAAGATTGGTATCAAAGAGAAAGCGTTATAGAGAACCAGGTCAAAATGTTTTTGCTGGACTATAACCGTTTTCAAACATTGCATTCATAAAAAGGGTTTTTATGGGACACACTATTTATTGCATTAGTGGGACTAGATGCATTCATAATTGATGTACGTGGTTTATGGAAATGATGGATTATGTTTTATATAAAATCGAATTCATTGTGAATGAATGTCGATTTGTTAATTTCAATAATGTTGTGTATTTCACCATGTGTTGTGATCTCGTTTTATTTATTATGTACACATCAGGTTATGGTTAAGATTCTTGAAATCTAACGGGTATTATGTTTTTGTGTGATTTAAGAAAATGGCACCAAGAGGAAGGCCCATGAGGTTAAACCCAGGTATAACTCCCCCACCAGTCACAGACCCTACTATCACCACTTCGGTCACCAGTGCCCAACTTCAGGCCATGATCGACGAGGGTGTCACTGCTGTGTTGGCAGCACGTGCTACAACCCGAAATGGCGATGATAGCCATACCTCGGGAACAGGTGTGAGAAGGAATGAACGCACTGTTCGGGAGTGCACCTATCAAGAATTCATGAAATGTCAACCCTTATTCTTCAGGGGCACAGAAGGAGTGGTCGACTTGACCCAATGGTTTGAGAGGATGGAAACCGTATTTCGCATAAGTAATTGCACCGTGGAGAATCAAGTGAAGTTTGCCACTTGTACTCTTATGGCGAACTGTCTACATGGTGGAACTCACATGCTAAGACAGTGACTAATGATGTTGTGTATGCAATGACGTGGACTGACTTGAAGAAGAAGATGACAACTAAATATTGTCCAAGGAATGAAATCAAGAAGATTGAGGCAGAATTGTGGACCTAAAGTAAAAGCACCGATGTAGTGCCTACAACAGTTTCCCAGGTCCCCCCCACGGGAACTGGCATGCCTGGAGTGACAGGATGTTCCCTGAAGAGACTGACAAAATTGAAAGGTATGTCGGTGGGATGCCCGGCCTGATTTACTCAAGTGTTGTGGCATCGAAGCCGAAGATCATGCAGGAGGCTATTGAGATGGCGACTGAATTGATGGATAGGAGAATTAACACTGTTGCTGAGAGACAGGCAGAAAACAAGAGGAAGTTTGAGGTAACACTCCTCGAAATAAACCAGAAAAACCACAACTCACAAAGGGCGAACACAGGCAAGGCTTATGCTGCCGGGAACGGTGACAAGAAATCGTATGAAGGGACTAAACCTCTATGTCCCAAGTGTAACTTCAACCATTACGGTCCTTGTATACCAACATGCACTAACTGCAAGAAGCTTGGCCACTGCAAGGACTGTAGGAGCCGACCTGCAACTGCAAATAACAACAAACAAAAACAACCGCCAATAACTTTAACAACAACAACCGCAACAACAATAACAAACAAACAACCGTAACAACAACAACCCAAGAGCCCAAGGAAAATACCAATGCCATCGTTTACTTTGAGTGTGGGACTCCAGGCCACTTCAAGAAGGACTGCCCCCAGTGGAAGAACAAGAACCAAGGAAATGGCAACACTGTAGCCAGGGCTTATGCAGTGGGAGTTGCAGGGCAAAACCCAAACAACAACGTTGTGACGGGTACGTTTCTCCTAAATAACCGTTGTGCTTCCATTTTGTTTGATACTGCGTCGGATACGAAGTTTGTGTTACTCAATTTAGTACTTGATTAATATAAACCCACTCTACATTAGATCACAGGTTATAACGTTGTATTAGCTGATGGTAGAATTAATTTGGGTAAATACGCTATTACTGGGCTGCACTTAAATTTCTGAACATCCGTTTCACGTCGACCTAAAGATGCCCCCTTTTTTTTTTTTGTGTTTTTTTTCTTAAAATCCCTCTAGCTATGGGTAGTATGACGTCATAATTGGCATGGACTGGTTGACGAAATACCAAGCCGTTATTGATGTGCTAAGAAGATCGTTCGTATTCCCTTGGTAAGCGAAATCTTAATTTTTCATGGAGACGGAAGTAGAAATAAACGCGGGACTCGATTAATACATATCTCGTGCACCAAGCCAGAAAGTATCTGCGTACAAGGATGTCAGTCTTTTTGGAACATATTACCATCAAGGAGACTGGAGACAGTCGATAAGATGAAGCAAACTGCCAGATGTCGATCGTCAAATTTTTTTCGAAGTATTCCCCAAGGACTTGCCAGGTCTTCCACATACCAGACAAGTGAATTTCAACATCGATGCTAGTTCCTGGTGTTTGCACTGTAGCACGGGCACCTTATCGAATTGCCCATTTCAGTAAATGAGAAGGAATGGGGGATCAACCTACAAGGCTTTTTCGAACAAAGGCTTTATATGACCTAGTTCGTCACCATGGGAAGCTCCAGTTCTATTCGCCTAAGAAGGAAAGATGGATCGTTACGGATTGTGCATTAGATTATACGGGACTAAACAAACTAACGGTGATGAACCGTTATCCATAACCAAGAATTGATGACTTAATTTGACCAACTTCAAGGATCGAGTGTTTCTACTCGATAGATCGACCTAAGGTCAGGTTATCACCAAATTGAGGGTTCGAGAGGGTAGACATTCGAAGACTGCTTCAGAACTCGATATGGACATTATGAAATTCCAAGTTTTGCCATTTGGTTTATCCAACGCACTGCGTGTGTTTATTGGACTCTGGAACCGAGTGTGCAAACCGTATCTGGACAAATTGTATTGTCTTTTATGAGCTATTTTGATCTATTCTAAGAACAAGCCAGAGCATGAAGAGCATCTGAAGATAATATTGGAGTTGTTGAAGAAAGAAGAGTTGTATGCAAAATTTTCCAAGTGTGAATTTTGGATTCCCAAGGTACAGTTCCTCGGTCACGTTATTGATAATAAAGGCATTCATGTGGATCCAGCCAAGATCGAATCCGTTAAAGATTGGGCATCTCCTAAGACACCAACGGAGATTCGTCAGTTTTTAGGTCTTGCTGGGTATTATCGACGATTCATTGAAGGGTTTTCAAAGATCGCCAAACCAATGACCAAGCTCACTCAAAAGAAGGTCAAGTTTGAGTGGGGTGACAAACAAGAAGCAGCGTTCCAGTTATTGAAGCAGAAGTTGTGTAGTGCACCAATTCTGGCTTTACCCGAAGGAAGTGAAGATTTTATCGTATACTGCGATGCTTCGATCAAGGGTTTGGGCGCTGTGTTGATGCAAAGGGAAAAGGTTATTTCTTATGCATCACGCCAGTTAAAGATCCATGAGAAGAACTATACTACTCATGATCTGGAACTTGGAGCAGTAGTGTTCGCTCTGAAGATTTGGAGGCACTATCTGTATGGTACCAAGTGTACGGT
Source organism: Tanacetum coccineum (assembly GCA_026074375.1). Lineage (NCBI taxonomy): Eukaryota > Viridiplantae > Streptophyta > Magnoliopsida > Asterales > Asteraceae > Tanacetum > Tanacetum coccineum. Next base: position 11,679 of record BQNB010008348.1, on the reverse strand, counting down.
GTTCACTGATCATAAGAGTTTACAGCATATTCTTAATCAGAAGGAATTAAACATGAGACAATGCCGATGGTTAGATTTGCTTAGTGATTACGATTGCGATATTCGTTATCACCCTGGGAAGGCAAATGCCATTGCTGATGCTTTGAGCAGGAAAGAACGGGAACCACCGTTAAGAGTTCGAGCTTTAGTCATGACTATTAGCTTGGATCTTCCTAAGCAAATCTTGAATGCTCAGACTGAAGCACGGAAACCAGAGAACATCAAGAGTGAGGATGTTGGAGGTATGCTGATTGAAAATGCTAAATTTCCAAAGGCACTTAGAATGGAAAAGTTGGAACCTCGTACGGATGGAACCCTATGCCTCAATGGCAGGAGTTGGTTACCTTGTTATGACGATTTACGGACTGTGATCATGCACGAGTCCCACAAATCGAAGTATTCTATCCATCCAGGTTCCGAGAAAATGTATCAAGACGTAAAGAAGCTATATTGGTGGCCCAATATGAAAGCTGATATCGCCACCTATGTTAGCAAGTGCTTGACCTGTGCTAAGGTCAAGGCCGAACATCAGAGACAATCGGGTTTGTTGGTACAACCCGAGATACCTCAATGGAAGTGGGACAATATCACGATGGATTTTGTCACAAAGCTTCCTAAGTCATCACAAGGGTATGACACCATTTGGGTAATCGTTGACCGTCTTACAAAGTCCGCAATCTTTATACCCATGAAAGAAACTGACCCTCTGGAGAAACTAGCGAGAATGTACCTAAAGGAAGTAGTAACAAGGCATGGAATACCGGTCTCGATTATTTGTGATCGTGACCCTAGGTTCGCATCAAATTTCTGGAGGTCACTTCAGAAAGCTTTGGGTACAAGTTTAGATATGAGTACGGCATATCATCCGCAAACTGACGGACAAAGCGAGAGAACCATTCAAACTCTCGAAGATATGCTTAGAGCTTGTGTGATCGACTTTGGAAATGGTTGGGTTAAACATTTGCCATTGGTCGAGTTTTCATACAATAACAGTTATCATGCTAGCATTAAGGCTGCACCCTTTGAGGCACTTTACGGTAGAAAATGTCGTTCGCCTGTTTGTTGGGCTGAGGTTGGAGAAGTTCAACTCACCGGTCCAGAGATAGTACAAGAGACGACTGAGAGAATCATTCAAGTTAAACAAAGGATGCAAGCTGCTCGTGATAGACAAAAGAGCTACGCTGATTTGAAGCGTAAGCCGATGGAGTTTGAGGTTGGAGATAAAGTGATGCTCAAGGTTTCGCCTTGGAAAGGGGTTGTACGTTTTGGCAAACGAGGGAAATTAAATCCCAGGTTTGTTGGACCTTTCAAGGTAATAAAAAGGGTTGGAGACGTTGCATACAAGCTCGAGCTTCCTGAGGAGCTGAGCAGAGTTCATAATACATTTCACGTGTCCAACTTAAAGAAGTGTTATGCCGACGAACCCTTAGCCGTTCCGTTGGATGGACTTCATTTTGATGACAAGCTTCAGTTTGTCGAGGAACCTATAGAGATCACAGATCGTGAAGTTAAACGGTTGAAGCGAAGCCGTATCCCATTAGTCAAGGTTCGATGGAACTCCAAGAGAGGTCCGAGGGACCAAGTTACATGGGAACGCGAAGATTATCAAAAAAATTTTTTACCCCCCCCCCCCCCCCCCCACCCCCCACAGAAGTAAATACTCCACATTCAGTACTCAAAATACAAGGGCCGTCGTCAAGTCTCTAGCGTTATAAGCCGTTGAGACAAGGCTCAGCTAACCGGGGGAGACTATAACACAACCTCGTGTTTTAGGTACATTGTAATGACATAAGAAATAACACAAATTTATTTTAAGGTTTATACTCCGGTTTGCTCATAAAACCGAGTAAACGATTAAGTTAAATCTCATAAACTAAAAATGATCATAACAAATACAAACGGGCGATAAAACAATTAAAAGTTTATTTCCAACAATGTTTATGATTATATAGAAGGATAATTAATTAAACTTTAGTTCATCTTATTTTTATTGGCTACGTAAAATGCATAACGTTCACGATAAAACAGCGTTTTCGTCATACCCGAAAGAAGGCACCAAAACCTTCTACGCTTAACATACCCACATTACACCCAATACCCAAAAGAATAAAAATAACATCACATATATGTATATAATGCCGAAATTTTTATGATAGGGGACCAAGACTTTACAACTGCATATACACTAGATTATATATGAAATATCTATGAAACAACTCTTACAACCATACTCAACTTGACTTCTTACCTTGTGCTAGGGTTAGAAAGTAACCCATTTGTTAAGTTAATAAGATATTTTTACTAAAAAACCGTGCATCCATAAGTAAACTTTACCAAAACTTTTACTTAAAAAAATTCATTTTCTTCCTCTCTTTTGTAAGTCCAAAGCCCACGGCTCAAATAGCTCATATAATCAAACCATATGAAATTTTTCTACAATCCATACACTCCTATACACATCTATCCTAAGATATTCTAAGGTGTTTCCAAGCATTTGAATCACCATTTTCAAGTAATAAACAAGAAAAGAGGCTAGGGCTTTTACTTGAAAGCTAGGGTTTTAATAAGCTTGTAAACTTTGGGTTTATGAATCTAAACACGGGATTAGCACTTAAATCTCATCTCATACACATCCCTAAAAGGTCTCCTAATTCCTTTAAATTTTATTATTAACAATAATTTTATGTTGTTATATGTTAATTATGGCTAAATCAACCACTAAGGACTTTTAATATGTAAAAAGAGTTTTCACTTATGTTATGATTTAATGCACTTACATATGTCTAATTATTGTAATATATCCATGAAAAATGAATTTAAAAGTATGTTAACATAAGGTTAAGTTATAAAACATGTTTAAGTGCAAAATACGGGATTTTCCTAAAAAAGTCCTAAAAACAAGTTAAAAAACACAATTTTGGAAATAAAAATCTTAGGCTGTTTAAGATTCAAAAATTACATATATGTTATATGATTTTATAAAATACTACATTACAAGGATCGATGGGTCCATAAATAACTCGAAAAACCGATTTAAATAACGAAGGAGACACGTCATTTACAAGTTTACGATAGATTAATACGTTATAAAAACATTTTTTTAATAAAAATAATTATTCATTACAGAAACTTATACTTTAAAAACATCATAAAAAAATGATAAACTTACCTTAATAAACGTGATTGAAAGAATCGCTAAAAACGTAGCTAAACCGAATAAGATACGCAAAATTGTATTTAACATTTATTAAACCGAAAAACGAGTAAACTAGCTGTATGTGAACAGTAAAAACACTATTCATACGCAGAATACAAAAACTTGAAAATGTACTTTTTGATAACTCGTCTTACACTAAGACATAGACTAAGAAACTCGAGCAACAGACTTAAAACACCAAATTATGTCAATTATACGAAAGTATATTTATAAACGTTTACACTATTATAAATATTATTTTACTAAAACGATTATCGGTGATTATAGCTATATAGAATATTACGTGGTTATCAAATTGCTATAATACTGAGGTGAGATTCATAATGAGCGTGCCTCGTTCGTATGGCTGTATCGACGAGTTTGTTTGATTTACGATTTAAAGTGTCCTAACTCCTCGTGCGTCATGTCATACCCATTAATTATGATAGCCCAACTATAGATACGATGTAACAACTAAAAGCTTTATGTTATTAATATAAGTACTACGGTAACGAATATACGACCTATATCAATTAGGTTGCATTCGGGAAAAATCGTGAAGCATGCCCACACTTGATATAAATTATCAATCAATTCATTTGAGGTAAGTTCAATAGCCCCACACTTTTTACCAGTTTTACTGATTTACTATTATTTGGGGTGGAACACATGCTTGTTTTACAAATAGACTCAAGAGGATAAATTTGCATTGATTACATGTTTTGCCTAAGTAGCGATAACCAAGATAAGCCCATTATCATGAAAATCAATTGCATAGAGTGTATTGGAATATACATTATTTTGTTGAAAGGGGCCCGCGTAAACTAAAACTAGCTAGTTTCGAAAATAGTAGTTCATCTTTGCGAAAAATGGTCGAAATGCAAAAACCGTCAAAAGACAAGTGTGGATTAGGATACACTGAGGACATAGCTTCGTGTAGCAACAATAAAATCAAAAAATTGGGTTCCCAAATTTTCGAAAAGCCCACTGTAGAACCGGCAGTGCCGGTTCCATTGACAACAGAACCGGCCTGTTCAAGCGAACAGCACCGGCCATCTGATGGGACTGCAGAAAATGGGAAAGAACTAGGATCAAACATCGTAAAGAAAAACGACTCCGTCTTAATAACCAAAAGGTCTATTTTAGGCACACCAAAAAGTAACAAACAACCACCAATTCTAAAACTTGGCCAAGGTCATGGAAAAAGTAGAATCCAAACGCCCCATAAAACGACCCATAGGAGACCTAATGTCTTATTTCCCAAGAGCGACTATCATCAAGTGGGTTGGAACTATGGAACACAACATGAACAACAATTTCAACCACCTATGTACAATCAATGGAGTCCTTTCCCTCCATTTCCATACATGGGACAACCAAACGGTATGCATAACACTAACGGACCCATGAGATATTGGGGACCACATGCTTGAGTTGTTTTATGGATCTAGGTACGTCAAAAGGTGAATCTTGAACCGGATGAATGGATCCAAGATAGCGGTTGCTCAAGACACATGACGGGAAACAAAGATCTATTCTCATCCTATAAAACGTTCAATGGAGGTAATGTGTTGTTTGGTAGCAACACTAAAAGCAAGATCATCGGCAAAGGTACAATTACTCATAACTCTCTCACTATTCATGATGTTAGTCACGTAGAAAATCTTAGCTTTAATCTTCTTAGTGTAGGTCAAATATGCGATAAAAAGTGTAAGGTACTATTTAGTGAAACCGATAGCGAAATAATTAAAGATGGCATAACCATAGGAAAAGGAATTAGGAAAAATGGCCTTTACATTATGAAAATGGGGAACTCACCAAAAGATGCTCTTTGTTTAACCTCTATAGATGATACTTCGACCTTATGGCATCGAAGGTTGGGTCACGCCAATATGCGACTTATACAATCGCTATCATCTAAAGAGCTAGTTAGAAACTTACCAAAACTAAAATTTGAAAAACATTTTTGCGACGCTTGCAACGTCGGAAAACAAGTACATGAAAGCCATAAGGCTAAAAACATGGTTTCTACTTCTAAGTGTCTAGAACTTTTGCATATGGACTTGTTTGGACCATCGGCCGTTCAAAGTTACGGAGGAAACTTCTACACTTTGGTCATTGTCGACGACTATTCAAGATACACTTGGACAAGATTTTTAAAACATAAAAATGAGGCTTTTGATCATTTTGAAATTTTAAGTAAAAAGATTCAAGTCCAAAAGGGTTGCCCCATTATTTCAATCCGTACGGATCATGGTCGGGAATTTGATAATGAAGTACAATTCGGAGCCTTTTGTGATGCCAACGGCATTACACATAACTTTTTGGGTGTAGTAGAACGTAAGAATAGAACCTTACAAGAAATGAGTAGAACTTTGCTAAATGAACAATTAATCCCTCAAAAGTTTTGGTGTAATGCCGTTGACACCTTCATATACATTCTAAATAGGATTCTTATTAGACCTTTCCTCGGAAAAACTCCTTATGAGCTTTTCAAAGGTAAAAAGCCTAACTTAGAATACTTCAAAGTTTTTGGTAGTAAATGTTTCATTTTAAATACCAAAGACTACCTTACAAATTTCGACCCCAAATCAACTAGAAGATGTTTTTCTTCTTAGGATATTTCACCCCTAATAGTAAACTTATGTTTTCTAAATAAAGAAACCAAGAAAGTCGAAGAATCTCTCATGTCAAGTATGAATGAAACTCCTCCATATAGGTATCCCACCTCCTTAGTGGATGATGACTTACTATAAGTCACATCAAAGAAAACCCAAATAAATGCTTAGAAGTCAAGGAACCATTAAATAAACAAATCTCAAACATCAAAGAATCTAAAGATCATCCCTTAGAAACCGTCATAGGAAACCTTAATCAAAGAACTCTAAGATCTCAAGTTCAAAATCAAAGCAACTTCTTTTGTTTTGTCTCCTCCGTAGAACCTAAAAACATTAAAGAAGCCATACAAGACGAAAGTTGGACTATGGCTATGCAAGAAGAACTAAATCAATTTAAAACTAATAACGTTTGGTGTCTTGTTCCTCCTCCCAAAAACCAAACTATCATCGGTACAAAATGGGTCTTTAAAAACAAACTTGACGAAAATGGTGTCGTGTCTAGAAACAAAGCAAGACTTGTAGCACAAGGATACAATCAACAAGAAGGAATAGACTTCGATGAAACCTATGCCCCGGTGGCAAGATTAGAATCTATAAGAATCCTGCTTGCGTTATTCTTTTGCTCATGACTTTAAACTCTTTCAAATGGATGTCAAAAGTGCTTTCCTAAATGGTTTTATAAACAAAGAAGTATATGTAGCCTAACCTCCCGGATTTGTAGATTTTGAAAAACCTAATCATGTGTTTAAACTCAAAAAAGCTCTCTACGGTCTTAAACAAGCACCCAAAGCTTGGTATGATCGACTCAAAGCCTTCCTCCTTGATCATATGTACACCATAGGCTTAGTAGATAACACCTTATTTACTAAGAAAAAGGATTCACATATCATCATTGTCCAAATCTATGTGGACGACATCATCTTGTTGGGATCAAACTTGTCAAGACTTATGTGATATTTCTCCAAAATCATGCATGATGATTTGAAATGACATGATGGGTGAAATTGAATTTCTTATCTTGGTTTTACAAATCAAACAACTCGAATATGGAATCTTCTTCAATCAATCTAAATATGTGAAAGAAATGTTAAAGAAATTCGGTCTTGAAAATGTCAAACCAATCAAAACTCCTATGTCCTCCAAAACCAACTCACCCGTGACGAAGAGGGCGAACACATCGACAACACTAAATATCGTGGTATGATTGGTAGTTTACTCTATCTAACCGCTAGTCGCCCTGATATCATGTTTAGTGTATGTCTTTGCGCTCGTTTTTAAGAAGCTCCTAAAACCTCTCACCTCGAAGCCGTAAAACGAATCTTCTGTTACATCAAAGGTACTTCTCACCTAGGCTTATGGTATCCCAAGGGAACCGGTCTTGAGACTATTGTCTATGCTGATTCTGACCACGCGGGAGACTATGTCGACCGAAAAAGCACTAGTGGTGTATGTACCTTTGTAGGTTGTTGTCTCACCTCATGGATGTCCAAGAAACAAACCGCCTTAGCTATCTTAACCACTGAAGCCGAATACGTGTCCGCCGGAAAAGCTTGTCAACAAGCCTTATGGATGAAACAAGCTCTAGTAGATTATGAAGTTAAGTTAAATGACATACCTGTTCTTTGTGACAATAAAGGAGCCATAGACTTAAGCAAAAATCATGTTCTTCACTCTCGCACTAAACATATAGAAATCCGTCATCATTTTCTCTGTGATAACGTTTAAAAGGGTAATATCTCTATCGAAAAGTTTGCATCCGGAGACAATATTGTCGACATTCTAACCAAACTACTTAAAAGAGAACCCTTTAATCTTCTTCGACTCGGTCTTGGATTAATGGAACCAAACGCTTAAAACCTTTCTCCTAAATACTTCCTCATTTGTGTCAAATCATTTTCTTACCTCTTACTACGTTGTTTAATACAAATAAAAATGTTTTTGTATGACTTGTCTCATGAACGTATACAAAGAAACACATGGTCAATATATCGTTTCAAACACGTTCATTGTAGCTACATTAAAAGGAGGCTTGGGGTTTTTCTCTCAAAATAAAACAAAATTTTTTCTGTCTTCGAGTCAAGAAAAACTGCACCTCCAACATATCAAAACTTTACTCAAAAACCTACTACAAAAACCCTGCCTGCCCGTCGGCCGGTGCCATTTAGATTTCAAACCGGTGCCCTTTTAGAATAGCACCGGCAGCACCGGCAGGACTGTTCTCAGCTATTAATATACGAATTTTTCAAATTTAAATCCAAAGTTTTCCCTTCTTGTCACATCACTTAGGCTCTAAGAATAGAAGTTGACCTTTGCCATAATCTAATCATTAGATTTTAACTAAATTAGCAAGCAAAACATTTAAGTCCACCTCAAATCTTCTTCTATAAATAGTGCACCATTTTTTGCTCTTCTCCTTACCTTTCTTCACAATGCCTAAAGAGAACAAAACTAATCTAAAACGAACCGCAAGAATTAGTGTTAGGCCATGTTGCTTTGTCAATCCAAGAACCTCTTCTCCTCCCTATCCAACCATATCCTCCCACCATCCGACTACACATATCGGATTCCCCACCAACTTCTCCAATAACCACTCCACCACTATCTCCAATCAATACAACAATAAACTCCAATGAAAAGTGCTTGCTTACTCCTAAGACAACTCCTCCTCTATTGACTTCGCCACCACCCGCTCCTACTCAACCATCGAAGCTTACCTCACCGGTAACTATTAACCTTGATCCCATTGAACTCTTGTTCTCTACTCCACCATCTTCTCCATCTTTACTTGATGTGCTAGGTGATCTTCCACCATCAACAACGAATCCATCACCTCCTAGACCATCCTTTGCAACCATTGAATGTTTGGCAAATGAGCCACCTCCTATTCCTCCCATGAACTCTTCTTTTCCTTCGCCAACTCCAGAGTTAGAACCAACACCTCCTCCTCTCCCTCCATAATGCTTACCTCCTCCACCGTCTCAACTCCCACCTCTTTCGCCATTGGGACCTAACAACCCTTTTCCTTTGCTCACCCATGAGATGTTTTGTGAACATTGCCAAAGAACTCAAGTCTTGGTCGACAACCTCCAAGGAGAAATGAGATTCATTCTCAACCACATTCTCCGAACCTTCCTAAATTCAATAACTCACAACATCTAATAAAAGAGACTTAAGTAGTAGAATAAAACTAAGTAGATTCATTAGGAATCCTCATTAAGAATCTCTTGCTCATCCTAAGTTATTGTATTATCCTTTATGTTATTGTTGTACCTGAATAAAAAGCATTTGTGCTTGGACATTTGTTATCTTCTTCAAAAATTATGTGTAAAATTCGTGATCATTGACTTTTCTTTAGTCAGCCGGTGCCATTCGATAACAAACCGGTGCCATTGATAAATCAGCACCGGCTACGCCATTTCTATTTCTTGGACCTCTAACTTTTCTTTGCAGGAACTAACAAAACAAGGGGGAGCCTATCTCATTGCTTCTAACATATTTGTTTTGTAGTTACCATAGCATTCATCAAGGGGGAGCTTTCCATCTTGACAATATCTCTACATTTACATTCCATTTTTGTTTCGACAAAAAGGGGGAGAAAGTAACCAAGTTTAAATATAAATCTAATCATCCCTTTGGCCTAATATGTTTTGTCATCAACAAAAAGGGGGAGATTGTTAATACAAATAAACCGGTTTTAAACAAAACGTTTCTACAATCAACTTAGGCTAAGGTTTTATTAATGACAAAACATAACAAACCATTTTTCTCAAACCTCTTATTTTCTCAAAACATGATTTCTTTACTATCTCCCAACTTTGTATAAAAGCACATGCAACTTGAAAAAGTGCACAAATCTTTTTAAACCCTAACTTTACACAAAATCATCTTACACTTATTAATTTAATTACTTCATTTAACATATAATTAAATGCAGCAAATCCAAGGAAAATCTTATAAGATTACACAAGATATCTCAAGATTTTGCAAATCAAAATCCGGATTTAGTTACTGTATGTCGGTGCTCTTTGTTTTTGCAAGCCGGTGCCCTCTGTCAACAGCACCGGAAGAACCGGCCTACAGTAAAACTTTTGGCTATAAATACCAAGCCATTTCTCATGTTTTCATACACCTTTCTCATCTAATCTTCTCTCTAATCAACTGATCTCTCTCTCTCTAGCATCTCTTTCTAAATCTTGTGTAGGTAATTCACTTCAAGAAAGGAATTGCCAAATACGCGAAAGTTTCAAGCATGCCTCAAAAGTGTCTTGATCTTGATTCTTCTTACTTCATTCAAGAGATCATCTTACTGTGATTTATTGTTGTATTGTTATTTGTACATCAAGTGTAGTTGTGTTATTATCGATTCTCGTATGTGAGAAATTCAGTGATCATCTTTGTAACCTATAGAAGTGTATCATCGTTGTGAAGGCTTCTCCGCCAAGTGAAAAGAGCTCGGTGACTAGTGTTTAACAAACTCTTGAGTAGGTGACTCGGGGAGTGAAGTAGGGCAAGGAAGTTGTCCTTGTAGCCGAACCACTATAAATACTTGTGTCCCGGTGAAATCTTTCTACATTCTATTTTCTCTTTACTTTTACATCTCTTACTTCTTAATTATCAAACATCAATATCTAGATCACTTCACTAAAAAGTTTCAAACAAAGTGTTTTACAAGTTTTAAAAGGCAAAAAAATTGGAAAACTATTCAACCCCCCTTCTAATTTTCCATAGTTTTTTTTGTGTTTCTGGACTCTAAACAGTAGCTCATTGAATGTACTTTCCAGAAAATCCGGCCTCGAAAGTTTTTAAGGTCGGGAAGTCATTCAAATGTTGGTTACACCAAAAGTTGTCAAAGCAGTAAATTCGGGTCAGATTTAGGTCATATTACGAGGTGTAAAACCCCCACTTAAAATTCGAATTAGGATTAGCCAACTTACAGGAGTTTAGTTCTATGTGTCTATTAAAAATCATCCAAAGTAGAGCTTCTGATTTGGAGTCTAAGTATGGTTTTTAGGTCCAAACTTTTTAGTGTTCGAGCAGATCCGAATCTGGGTAGTTGGAAGTTTGATTTTCTTTGAGGCATTTAAGAGTAGAAATAAATTAGTAGAAAAATCATGGAGTTAGTAGACTCATGATATTGAACCTGTGATTTTTGGTAAAATTTATAAAGGTCAGTAGGTGTGGTTTAGAAAATGGTAAAGTGACACTAAAATTCTGCATTTTCGGGTAAATTGTTGAACACTGAAAAAGTGTGTAAACGAATTGGTAAATGTTGGGCATGGTGTCGGGGTGACCCATGAGGGTAAATTAGAACCTATATATCCCTACATATGATTGTTACATGTGCTTAAGCTTTTGGCTTAGTAGCGTGTAACACGTGTTATTTTGTTGTTTAGCTTTGTGCGAGGATTTTGGGAATTGCTTTAGCATCAGGTGAGTTTCATAGCCCCTTTTTCTTATGTTTTCTTGGGGTGAAAATGATGCTATGAGTTTAAATGTTTTAGTTGCTGTGATTATGTGTTTATATGTTATGTGATATGCTCCATGGCTTTGTGATCAAGTGGAGTCATTTATGTGGTGTACTCCATGGCTTGGTGATCAATTGGAGTTATTATTATTATCCAACTGAAGGGTTGAAATAATACCTACTTACTTTGTGTTCCGATCGGAGGGTAGTGAGCTACCCATGACCCTAAGTATGGAATGATAGACCAGTGGACTGTGGTGTCATGTGTGTTGTTTTGAATTGTTTTACTAATCGCAACAATTGTTTTGTAAGATTTTGTTATGTGTCTTAACCCTATGACTCTCACCAACCATTGTGTTGAC
>BQNB010008347.1:0-90288 GCA_026074375.1 Tanacetum coccineum | reverse complement strand
CATAACATGTGCACCGTTTAAACAGACTGATCTTGTTTGAATAATCTATCTTTAACCTTTTCTTTTAGCTTTTTGATGTCTAAAAACTCTTAAATGCATTTATATTCTTTTTGTTTAAAATCCTTTTTCAAGGTTGTCACTTCTTCCTTCATTGACTTGTTATGGTCAACAGTAGAACGAAGTTACATTTGTACAGTATGAAGTTCCAATTTTAAAGAAGTTTCCTTTATTTTTCGGTCAAAGATAATTATTCTCATTTGTTCATCAATCTTTTGTTCTCTTCCAGTTAATTCAAACTTTGTCTGTTTTTCATACACCCCGACCAGTTCCTTATATCTCGCAAGTTCAAAAGTTAATGTGTCATTAACTACTTTAACCTGCTTATTTGCTGACATACTTTGGACACCCTGTTCATGCATATCATCTATAATCGACATCAATGCATCATTTCAAACAGAAGATACATTACTTTGTACAACATGTTCTTCGTTATCCTCCATATACTGATTATACAGAATAATATTACTATCACTCGCACATTCAACGTAGTTGTGTTGTACATTGTTTTGCATCTTGTGTACTTCATGATACTCATCCATGTGATCTACAAAGGTATCATGATCTTGTACCTCAAACGGAGTATTCGAGTCATATAATGGCCCGACTTCATCGTAGATTGGATCTTCAGATGAAAGATTTACCATGAACATGGTTTGTATATTAGGAGCCTCATCAACATCAGAGTCGAATGCATCACATTGATCAGCTTCAAAGATATGATCCACATTGAGTGCCAAATCTTTCTTGTTCGGATCATCCACATCATCATCAAAGTTGGTGACCTGTTCTCCTGCAAGAAACAACAACTGTTCTTCATCCAGTACTGCACCATTCTCCTGGGCTTGCATAAGTAGCATCTTGTCCTTGAAGTAGTCTGAATCCTGAAGTCGCTTTGGCCGAGGACATTCTCGTGCTATGTGCCCGAGTCCATTACAGTTGTAGCACTTAATGGGTTTAGCTTGACCAGGATTCACATTGCCACCTCTGTTCTGACCTCCAGCATTCCCAGCTACAACATTTCCTCTTGCATTGTTCCTCTGAAATGGTCTTCCTTGATTATTCGCATTGTATCTTCCACGGACATCTTGAACCACAACTCTGCCGTCTTGAACCGTAGCTTTGTTCCTTGCATTAGAAGACGTTCTGAGTTGATTGTTTGTTTGAGGAAGATGTGATTTGTACGATTGAGTGAGGAGGACAAGTGTGTTGGTTAAACTTTCAATCAAGTTGTCAGTTGAAGAACTTCCTGAGTCCAGTTGAAAGTTATCAGCAGGAGATGGTTCATTTGAGGATTGAGGAGACATGGATGATTGTGTTGGATACTGCTGAACTGAGGCATTAGACACTAGTGCCAAAGGATCATTAGTTGGTTGAATGAACCTTTCCATCATCATTCTATTCTCACTAGCATGTACCTCATGTTGCTTCAAATAGGCATAAAGTTGATCAAAGTTAGACTCTTTCAAACCTCTGTTAAGTTTGACTTCAGTTATGAATCTACTCCACTCTGGTAACATGTTGTTCACAAACTTAGAGTTAAGCTGCATTCTGGGCATGGTCATCTTGATGTTTCTCATGTCATTAATGAGCTTCGTAAACCTAACATAGTATACGTGAATGGTTTCTCCTTTGATTTGATGGAAGTGTTCAAATTCATCGTATAACTGAGATTCCCTGTCATCCTTTGTTAACTCAGAACCTTCCAGAATCATCTTCACATTGTCCCAAATGTCTTTGGCGTCAGTGTAGTGGTTGATGAGTGTGTAGATGTCTTTTGGTATTCCTTGAAGTAGGATATTCGTTGCACGAATGTCAGCTTTATACCTTTCCTTTTCTTCAGCAGAAAGGTCTGTAAAGACTCTAGCACGTTCTGGACCTGGTTGAAGTGCACCCTCAGTTTCTTCAGCAGGAGTTTGTATGAACGTTCCCATTTTAAATGGACCTTCAGTAATCGATTTCATAATGTTCTCTCCATTATCTTTTCCCAGACAATACAGACGAATGCGTTGTTGCCAAGATTCAAAGTCTGTTCTGTCAAGCATGGGTGGGCGTGTATCGGAACCGGCATACTGGATATCTTCCGACATATTAGACATCTTGAATTTGTTGTGAAATGATATCAGTCTTGATCGATCAGTGATAAAGGAGACTTGTGTTAAAGATATGTTTTAGTTGTGATTAAAGTAATTATTCCACGGGATTTTACTAATCTTAACTGAAACCGAGAAATAAATCTTTCACGGGATTTTACAAAGTAAGAAAACCGTAGAAGAATTAAGATTTTAGTGACATATTTCGCTTGGAAAAAATCAGCATAATTCGCTTGATGACTTATGACATGTTTCGCTTGATGAAAACAAACATATTTCGCTTGAAGAACCTGTCATATTTCGCTTGTTTGAAAACTAACATATTTCGCTTGAAAATCTGTCATATTTCGCTTGGAATCAACCTGTCATATTTCGCTTGACAATTGTCATATTCCGCTTGAATACATATTTCGCTTGGAATCAACCTGTCTTATTTCGCTTGATTCAAACCTGCATATTCCGCTTTCTTCAAACCTGCATATTCCGCTTCCTTCAAACAGAAGGTTAACTTCGAGCAAAACACTTATTTTTCCAACAAAATCACCAAAAACACACCCTTTTTGACGTTGAACCTTGATTTTTCTTGCACAACTAGTTACCTTATGCCTAGATCTTGCTTAAAAACATAACAATAAACACATCCAAGCACAAAAACTGAGTTTTGATTTTCGAACCAAAAATCCAAAATGTAACTAAAGAACACGATTTAATCAAGATTAGAACGCACACAAGCTCACGAAATCACCACATAGCTCTGATACCAATTGTATGATATCATCTTTCACGGCCCGGATGATGATTCTTGGATTTGGCTAGTTTCTAGAGAGAGAAACACATGGAGAGATAATTTCTAGAGAGAGAAAGCTCTATGTGTAAAATGTAAATGAATAATGACTAGCTTACCTCTTCCAAAGTTGGAAGAGGCTTTTATAGTTCTTACAATATACCGGGTATTAGTACCCGGCTTAATACCGAAAGTCATACGATTAACTATTAAACTACGAGCTATAATAAACAGTAAAATACACGGGGTGACCGAGTCTTTTTCTATTATCTAACAGAAGGAGAAATTATGTAGCGCACCTATCTTGGCTTTACCTGAAGGAGCTGAGAACTTTATTGTTTATTGCGATGCTTCGCACAAAGTATTAGGTGTTGTCTTAATGCAAAAAGAGAAGGTGATAGCTTATGCATCACTTCAACTGAAGATCCATGAGAAGAATTATACGACTCATGATCTGGAGTAAGGAGCAGTAGTGTTCTCTCTAAAGATTTGGAGGCACTATCTGTACGAAACCAAGTGTACCGTGTTCACTGATCACAAAAGTTTATAACACTTTCTTGATCAAAAGGAGTTGAACATGAGACAACATCGTTAGTTGGAATTGCTCAGTGATTACGATTATGAAATTCGTTATCACCTGAGAAAAGCAAATGTTGTGGCTAACTCTTTAAGTAGAAAAGAATGAGACAAGCCATTACGTATTCGAGCCTTAGTTTTGACTATTGGTTTGGATCTTCCCAAGCAAATTTTGGAAGCTCAGACTAAGGCAAGAAAACCAGAGAACCTATAAGCTGAAGATGTGGGAGGTATGCTGGTAGAAACTCCACATGAATCAAAAAACCCCAGGAAAGAAAAGTTGGAACCGCGTGCTGACGGAATGATGTGTTTAAATAACAGAAGTTGGTTGCCATGCTATGGTGATCTAAGGACTCTGATTATGCATGAGTCCCACAAGTCAAAATATTTTGTTCATTCGGGTTCCGACAAGATGTACCAAGACATAAAGAAATTATATTGGTGGCCCAACATGAAAGCCGATATTACCACTTATGTTAGCAAGTTTTTGACATGTTTAAAGGTCAAAGCTGAACACCAAAAACCATCTGGTTTTTTGGTGCAACCTGAGATTCCTTAGTGGAAGTGGGACAATATCACCATGGATTTTATCACCAAGCTCCCAAGGACATCAAGTGGTTATGACACCATTTGGGTAATTGTACACCGTCTTACTAAGTCTGCACACTTTTTACCGATAAAGGAAATGACTCTATGGACAAATTGACAAGACTGTACTTAAAAGAAGTAGTCACGAGACATGGAATACCAGTCTCAATCATTTGTGACCATGACGGTAGATTTACGTCAAATTTCTAGAGGTTATTTCAGAAGGCTTTGGGTACTCGTCTGGATATGAGTACTGCTTACCATCCGCAGACTAATGGGCAAAGCGAAAGAACCATTCAGACACTAGAAGATATGTTACGCGCTTGCGTGATAGACTTTGGAAATGGTTAGGATAGACACTTACCGATGATTGAATTCTCATACAACAATAGTTATCATACGAGCATTAAAGCTGTACCATTTGAGGTGCTTTATGGTTGTAAGTATCGTTCACCTGTTTGCTGGGCCAAGGTCGGAGATGTTCAGCTCACCAGTCTAGAAATCGTTCACGATACTACTGAGAAAATCATTCAAATCAAACAAAGAATTCAAGCCGCTCGTGATCATCAGAAGAGTTACGCCGATAAGAGGCGCAAGCCTTTAGAATTTCAAGCTGGCGACCGAATCATATTGAAGGTATCACCTTGGAAACGGGTTATCCGTTTTGGCAAACGGGAGAAGTTGAACCAGAGGTATATTCGACCTTTCAAGGTGTTAGTAAAAGTGGGAACCGTTTCTTATAGACTCGAACTTCCACAATAGTTAAGCAGGGTTCATATCACGTTTCACGTATAAAACTTAAAGAAGTGTTTATCCGACTAGCCGTTGGCGATCCCGTTGGATGAAATACATATCGATGATAAGCTTCATCTTATTGAAGAACCAGTGGAGATTATGGATCGTGAAGTCAGACGGTTAAAGCAAAGTCGTATTCCAATTATCAAGGTTCGATGGAACTCTAGGAGAGTTCCTGAGTTCACATGGGAAGGTGAAGATCAATTTCGAAAGAAGTATTCACACCTCTTCACAAAAACCGCACCCTCGACAAGTGCTGCATCGTGAGCCTTACAGACAAGGCTCCTTTAACGGGGGGAAGACTGTAACAATCCATTATTTTAGGTCATTTTACGACTTCACTATTTTCAATTATTTATTTTTTATGGAACGTATGCATTTACTTTTATTTTTTATCGTTAAGTTAAATCGCGTAAACTAAAAATAAGCATTCAACGTAAACGGTCATCAAATAAATAAAAGTTTATGTCAAGTAAGTGTTATATAATTATTAGGAAGATAATTTATAACTTTACACTATTTATTATTAGTCGTTACGTAAATCATATACGTTTCGCAATAAAACACTAGTATGCATGCATGGGAACCCATTAACCCACCTACACTTCAACATATACCCACTAATACCCTCAATGTTAAAATTTTATAGAACTCACCATCCTTTCATCACCTTAGCCGAATATATATACACAAACACAATGCATACACTTGAAATTAAATCAAATGCTTTCACTAACAACATAAACTAGTATATCCTTTACCCCTTGGATCAAACTAAAGCAAGAAAACATGCTTATCAAGCCACCAAACATTTCAAATTTGTCTCCTATGCTCTATGTTATATCCGGCAGATCTAAAGGGGATAAAGAACCAAGAACAATGCAATGACCTAAGCTATTTCACATCAACTCTTACACGAGGGCATGTAGTCTACACCTTTACCTTACATCTCTTACACCTAGCATTAGAAAAATCAATGAACCATGCCCTAGCGAAGATCAAAACCATATACATTGAAACCATTTCATGGTTTTGAATTCATGGTATTCTTACAAGTTTAAGGCTATAAATAGAAGGCAAAAAGGTAAAGACTTTCACACACTTAACAAATACTAGCAAAAACTTTAAAGTTTCCTCTCTTTTCTTATCATAACCCACGGCTTGCAACACCAACATAAAAATTTTCATAGTTTTGATTTTACAAGTAATACAAGGGTACAAGGGTTGATATTAGGCATATCTAAGGTCATTCAAAGTATTTTGGAAGCTTGGTTGGTTATTTATACAAGGGTTTAATCAAGTGAGAAAGCTAGGGTTTTCAAGTATTGGATTAGGGTTTTGTTGGAAGTATTTAGGGTTAAATACTTGTGTTGATTTTGTGTATCATCTTCATAAGGTCTAATACAAACCCTAATCTTTTCTAATACTTCATTTACATGTTTATATATATTTGTTATAGTGTTCTTCATCATCTAGGGTATTTTATAAGTTTATAAAATAAAGTGAGCTTACATAATCAAATTTATATTTTACACATGGCAAAATGTTACTAAAAATGTGTTAGAATGCAAGAATATACTTTATATAAGTATTGGTAAAATTATGGAATTAATTTATGGATTTATTTGTTAAAAGTTTATTTATAAAAGTTTATATATAAAAGATTATGAGGACATTTCATTGGACATAAAATCATTGACAATAATTAGTGGACTTAAAAATATACTAATGATGTTGTATTAGTGATATTAGAGGACTTGTATTATATAAAACATGTTAAAGTTTATAAAATAATGTTTATAAACTTATTTATTTAACTATATAAACCTACTGTGAAAAATCGATTACACATAAAAATAATTTGATATTTTTTTGTGAAAGTACATATTATAAGGAATCTAAGCATATAAGGAACTCGATAAACGAAGTCATAACGAAAGAGTTATGAATTTTACAAGATTACAATAAAAAGTGTTTTTATAAAAGTATTTTTATAAAAACTGTTACTATTTGGACCTGATAAAAATACAAGGATATTTTTTTGTGATATTACATCTTATGAGGAATCCAAATATATAAAGAACACGAAAAACAAGATTATAACGAAGGAGTTATACATTTTACAAATTTACTATAAAAAGTATTTTTATAAAAGTAGTTTTATAAAACCTGCAACTATTTTGAAACTGTTAAAAATATATGGATAATTTTTTGTGAAAGTACATTTTATGAGGAATCCAAATATATAAAGAACATTAAAAATGGAATCGAAACGAATGAGATATGATTTTACAAGGTTACGATAATTAATATATGAAAAGTGTTTTTATAAAAACTCTTTTATAAAAACTGCTACTTTTTCACAACATTATAAATTCTGTAAACATTTTTATATGTTAGATTATTTAATTACAATTCCGTACATATAGAGAACACGTAAAACGGAGCTAAAATGATAAAGTTATAAATTCTAAAGTTTTCAAAAAGTATATATATACTTTTAACTTTATATAAAAGATGAAATATATATAAGAACTGCAAAAACTAAAAACAGTAATTTTGAGGACTTTCGAGTCCGATTCGGCCAAAGTATAAAACTACAAAGTTGCTCGAAACGACATTTTACTTAAACCTTCTAATTTTCATAATTTTTGGATGTATAGATATTTAATTAGGAGTTATAAAGACAAGTATATTTTTATAAATATTATTTTATGAAACAATTTAACTATTTATATAATATCATTATATAAATAACAAAAATATTAAAACAAGTATTATTAATAAATAATCAAATATTTGAAAAAGATAATATTTGTATTTTTCAAATACAAATACTTAGACATTTATTTAACAAATGCAATTTAAACATTGTTTCAAGTTTATAAATTAAACAAAGACATTTAGATGATGATGTAACTCTATAAAAATATATTTATGTATTTATATTAAAATACATGACACTCATACGACCTATACTTAATTAGGTTGCATTTGGATTTGCCGAGACTATTTATACTATTTGATTTAGATAATCAAATCATTCACTAATGTGAGTTCATAGCCCCATTTTATACGATTACAATGAGTTAAAACTATTGGGGTGAGAAACATGCATTGTTTTACATTTGGAAGCAAGTACACTTTTAAACAAATTACGAGTTTGCCTAAGTAGCGATAACCCACTATGCCCATGAATCATGAACTGTCAATTACTTGGTGTAAGCGTGAGTGTCATAAATAGATCTATTTGGGATTGACATCCTCGTTCGGGTGAGTAGCGCTCACTAGGTTTGACGGATTGAACCAACGGACGTATACCATGTCGGATTTGGGATGTTGCGGGTTAAACATCTACACGGGCACATTGTTGGCATTAATTTGCAGTTCATACATGTCGTAGCTTCAGTATCATGAGCTTAGGAAATCGTAATTACATTTTGTGATATTGTATGTGTTACAATAGTCCTACACTTTGAAATCTTGCGGTCCTACTTTATACATTACTTAAACCTGTGAATTCACCAACTTTATGTTGACGTTTTAAAGCATGTTTTTCTCAGGTCAATAAGGTACAAGAAATAAGGATACATTGGTGGTCATCATTTTGGAGTCACATTGCTATAATATACATTGGTGGTCATCATTTTGGAGTCACATTGCTATAAAGATTTGTGTGCATTACATTTTGGGAATATATGTTATGTATTAAAATCTTTATATTTTTAAGGATGAAAAAGTTAAGCTTCAGGCTTTTGTAACAAACAATTTATTTAATCCAATGTATCATTCTCAAACGACTCATATAGAGGTCGTTCTCTCATCTTGTGCTATTGATCTATGAAGTAACGCTCTCGGACCCTTATACCGCTGCGACCCAATTTGGGGGTGTTACAGCAGTTTCTTTTCGGTCAAGAGTTTATGAATCTCTTGTTGATGAAGAATTGTTTCGAGCATATATTTCTCAATAAAATCCATGTCACCGATCATTATATCTTTGAAGGATTGAGAATCAAATACAATATATTTATGAATGCGCTCTCTTAATTCTAAATGGAAGTTATTTTCAAACATTGTTCTGAGTTTTGTCAGAGTAGTCTTGCAATCAGTCTTACAAAGTATTTCTGTGGTAAGATGCTTTTCTAGTAAATCCACTTCCTAAGAGAATGTTCTTTTGAATATAGGTACTACACCAAAGTCTTTTAAAGTATCTATGAGAAACGTAAAGTGTGACTGAAGTGCTGTAAGACTTTTCATGAAACCTCCTTTTGAGAGTCGTGTCTTTTCTTGAAGTCGTTGGATCTATTGGTCTTTTGAAACCGAACACGAAGAAACTGTGTTTTTCATTTCCATTTTATATGATTTGTTGTGCAAGGATATCAGATCTTAAGTTTATGAAGTGATTGTTGTCGTAGATTTGAGTAATGAAATCTAGTTCACGGGATTTTACAAATCTTGATTAAACTGAGAAAGAAATGAGTATTTCACGAGATTTTACTAAATCAAGAAGAAACCATGAAAGTCGAAATGTTGATAAAAAACTTGTCAAAATCGGTTGATGTGTTAAAATCGGTTGGTGTGTCAATTTTGGTTGGTGTATCAATTTCGGTTGGTGTATCAATTTCGGTTGATGTGTCAATTTTGATTGATGTGTTAATTTCGGTGCAGTGTTAATTCCAATGGCAATTTCGGCTAGTGTCAATTCTAGTGGCAATTTCGATGCATTCAAGACGAATACATATCACAACACAATAAGCTACCAATAAGCTATAAATAAGCTGAATATAATGAGAGAAAAGTAAAGAGGAGGAAAGGAAGAATATTAGATTGAAAGTAGAGAGTTTGGTCTAGTTACACATACAAGAAATGGTAACCAACACCCTCTCCATGTGTGGAGAGGGTTCTATTTATAGTCCTTGAAGCCCTAGTGGCGTATGGACAATTAATCATGGGCCGGGCTTGGCTTGTGTTGGGCTTTAGCCCCAAACATGGACAATATTAGCTTAAAGTCCAAGCCCGTTGAACCCGACTAGCCTATTACAATACAAGACTAATTATTACAAAGACGACCGACGACATTCTTGTTCGACTTATATAAAACAAGGCTAACAAGAACGTAGAGGTTCACATAGGAAAGTTTAACCTTTTAGAGGACTTCTATGTCATAGATATGGAAAAAGACCCCGCGACCTCTTTTCTTATAGGAAGAGGATTTTTAGCAACCGCTAGTGTCATAATAGATTGTAGGAAAGCCAAGATATCGGTAGGAGAAGGAGTTACTAGGTTAATATTTGGAGTAAAAGAAATCGACCTAGGTGATGAAGAAGTGCCTTATTGGACTACCCTAGGAAAAAGAGAGTCTTATGAACCCCGAAATAGTACGAATGGTATTGGTACCCGACCTTCTTATTATGCTAAGAAAGACTTCATGGATTACCATTTACCCGGGGAATAGGAAATTGCTAGAGATGCCGAACTTAACCCCTTTAAGGATATCTTAGTGTTTAGAAAAATGGTAGAATTCTTATGAGCTATACCTATAAATCTTAAAGGAAATATGTGGGAGTCGGAAGAGTTGATAGAAAAGAGAGTTGATTGGAGTAGGCCACGAAAGGAAGGAGATGGAGCGTGGCACATTAGGATTGAATTGATTGACCCCGATGGAGAAAATTTTAATAAGACCTTCCAATCAATTCCCACCACTAGGAAATTATCCGAGAAAGAGAATCCAAGTGAAATCATCGATTTGGATCATTTTCATAATTCCTAGGAGTGTGACTCCGAGTCTAGCTAAAAGACTCATTAAATAAAGAAAAGTGCTTATTGGGAGGCAACCCAATCTTTTATTTTCTTGCATTTTAGGTGTGTCATGTGTTTTATTATTTATTGTTTGTTTTATTATGTTTGAATTATAAGTAATCATGCTTTGTTTTGTCTTTAACCTCGTCTTAATTGCAACCAAAGGTATTTTGCATCAAATAAGTGTAGGGGAAAATATCTAGTTTTTAAGAACCTTTTCAAACATATAAAATAAATAGTTTAGATATAAAATAAGTGTAGGGGAAAATATCCGATTTTCAAACATATAAAATAAGTGTAGGGGAAAATATCCGGTTTTTTGAAAAACTAGTTTTGTGTAATTTCCAAAATTTTCAATTTTCCTAATCCTTGCAGAAAACCACGATTACATTAGTACATTCATCCTATCTTTATTGCTTTCGTAGTGTCTAAACCTTATAAACAAGGGTTGTATATCAATATCCCGTCGAATTTTACGCGTGGTGTAGTTGTTTCTTGTCTTTAATTTGCAGGTTATATTTGATAAGGAGAAGCCCGAAAGTTCTTAGGATTTTCGCGTGGACGATTCTTGGATGACGATTTAGCCAGTTTATCTTGTTTCTTCTCCAATATTAAGTAAAACCAGGGGAGTACTAGTTTCTTTTCATTTTTTCTTATTTTCCCTTTATTCGTTTTTCGGGTACTTGTAGAACATTAGGGACAATGTTCAAAATAAGTGTAGGGGGAAAATAAAGCCTTAGAAACTATTCCTTCAATTGCATTTGCTTTGCCCTTAAAAAGATGAGTAATATACTGAAACGTAGCTTAAACGGTAATTTTGACCCAAATTTAAATTTTTTTATGGCACATACCGACGAAAACTTAGTATTAATAGCATCTCACTAGTTAGGAGTTATATGACTAGCACAAAAACCTTATCACTCAAAAAAAATTCTACTAAAAAAATGTGAGGTTCGCCCTTAGATCTTTAGGAATTAAGCATCCATCTTTGATGCTTTTATATAATTATAACCTTTAGCTTGCTCAAGTTAAGGATTTGAGCAATCACATGTGTCTCGTTCATGGATTTGATCGAGCATGTGTGGTTTTTGTTGGGAAATAGATTGTAAAAGACTTAATGCTGGTAGTATAACAATTAAGTCTGGTAGTATTAGTTAGTTCTGGCAGTACTATAGTTAGTACTGGTAGAGTGGCAGTACTATAGTTAGTACTGGTCGTATGTAGTTAAGTCTGTTTATGTAACAGAATAAAGGTAATAGTTATCTTAGAGATATTTTAGGAGATATCTTAGGAAATGATATGCATTATCCTTTTACACGTTTTGTAAAGCCTTCTAGGGTTTCCTTGAGATACCCCTAGTACACCCCTATGAACCTATCATTTTCGCGATTCTTGTAATTTTCTGGTGGAGTCTGGATTATTAAAGAAGAGAATTGTTTACACCTCACCAAAATGTTACACCCAAATCGCCTTAGCCTTCCTTGTATGTACTCATTTTTAGTAAATTATTGTTATCACATGTGTTGTTAAAACCCGATTAATTGATTGCTTGAGTACCTTGGTTGCATAATTCCAAGTGTCATATTAGTGTATACAGTTTTGGTACGATTGAGATTCATGGTAGTTTTTATTATGCGAAGAAATGGGGAAGAAAAGTTAAGGCATTACCCCCATGATCGTCTAATATTCTCCATGTTATGTTGATTCTTCTCAATTCGGGTCATTTGTTAGTTTATGTTTTTGAGTATTAAAAACTCAAGTGTAGGGTGCATCTATAAACCTTAAGTCATGTTTATTTATGTTCAAGCAAATGACAAGGCAAAAGTGTACAAAAAAAGTAAAAAGAAAAAAAAGGAAAAAAAGAAAAAAAGGAAAAAAATAGAAAAAAAGAAGAAAGAAATATGTACGGGTTGCCATTTTGCTTATGTTTATGTTTATGTTGAAGAAAGAGTCGATAAAAGAAAAGAAATAGTTTGATGTAGAGTTTGTATATCTTTGTCCTAGTTTTGTCAAATCTTGGCTTATCACCGCTTTTTTACATCTATTCTTGTACATAATTAATTTGCCACCATTAAAAAAAAAATTTCCACAAATACACTACCGATTTCCATTACCACTACCCCTAAACATCACAACCCTTTTAAAAACCCCATTTGAATAATTCCTAGTGCTTATGCCAAATGGGGAGGTATTGATCCCTTAACAAGCTTAATGGTAATTTATATACTATGAAATGACAGGTAGTGAGTGTTATTTTCCCGTTTCTATTTATTGTTATAATATATTCTACACCCGAGAGAATGAGAGAATCCAAACACTTATGTGCGGAGCTAGTATATAATTTATGTGCTTTTAATTATAACAATTGAATTTTGAACACTTGCCCTCCTCTACTATTCTCTCTAAGCTTTCATGAACGGTATGTATGATTCAAGATAAGAAGTTTGAATACTTGGGGAGCAAGACCTAATCAAGTGGGTATCATGCGCCATTAGAGGATTAAGAGTGATTCAAAATTGTGAGTTTATACACTGTCCATACTTCCGAGAACCTCAAATGATATCAGTGGATCGGATTGAGTTTCTTTAGCTTCGAGTTGTATTATGGGCTGTTAATCCAAGTAATTGAACTATAGATGATCTACTAGATTTGACTTTATGAAATTTTGGTGGAGTTTTTTATTTTTTCATAGTATTCTATCATTCTTATAATGTTTCAGTGTTCTCATGGAAGTGGTTTAGCATTCATCATGGATGAAATCTTTGTATACCTGAAATCGTTTTCTGATTGATTTTGCTTATTACTCTTAGTTTCTCGATAGAAAAGTATTGTAATAGATAGATACGCATTTTCGATTCTATCAAAAATCGTATATTAGGAGAATATTGATAAACTCGGTTGAAGATCGGGTTTTATAAGTTTTCACACATTTTTGGTTTTATCGAAAAGTGTGAATAAGGACTTAGTGAATTTAATCTCGGGAATACGCTTACAAAGTGTTAAAACCACAATTTCACGGTTTTATCGTGAATTGGGATTTTGTAAACAAATTCTTCAATTTCTAAAACTCAAAAGTCAAATTCGGTTCTATCGAATTTGACATAAATAAGTGTTTTTTGATTATTCAGTCATCATAAATCTCGGTTTATAATCAAGGGTTTGTGATCATATTTTAATCCTTAGTCAACTAATTTTTTAAAACACTCGTGTCTTAATCGAGATGCTATATATCGATTTTAGGATTACGGTATTTCTGAGTTTAATACATTAAGGTGAACCGAGTATGTTATTATTTTTTTTCCGAGTTTAGTTCTGTTCTGCGAAGTGAACTGATTTAATACTACATGTGTTATCCGAGAAGCATGTTGTCTCAAGTTTCACAATGTTACCGATTTGAGGAAATCTTCTCACCTAAATATCACTAATTTCGATCTACAAAGATCCAATCTTTGAATCATACAAAATGTCAACATCCAAAACATATCAACAATCCCTTGCTGATGCCGGTTCTGAGACTAGGCCTCCCATGCTTGAAAGGGGTAGTTATATACTATGGGCAAGTAGATTTAGACGATATATAAATCGAAAGAGGGAAAACCAAAAGTTTCTTAACAAAAGCGCTTTGATTAAGGTTCCTTATCAGTAGTACACGTTCATTTTCCTAAACAATTCATAGTTACGAAATTGCAACTGCTGAGGATTTACAAAGGAGATGCGTTATTCACTATGATGCTGAGATGAGCTTCATGAATCTGATTCTGCCTTCTATTCCAAATGACATTTATAATTCTGTGGATGATTGCACTTAGGCTAAGGACATGTGGAAAAGAGTTGAAAGTCTTATGAGGGGAACTAAACAAAACAAAGTTGATAGAGAAACTTGTTTTGTAACACACGAATTGGATCATTTTGGTTGCTGGAAACCAGGAGAAGCACTTGTTCTTCTGTTTACAATCGTTTTGCTCAGTTTAATGAACGATTGGAAAGAAATAACATGCATTTTCCGAATTTATACAATTAACACAAATGTTTTCTGATACTTGCAACCGGAAAGGTTTGAAATATTTAACACAAGTTCGTCTTGCTAAATCGTTTGAACAGTGGATACTTTTGATGAATCTTTTTGATTACCTTCAGCAATTCGAAGAACCTGGTTAATGTCTCAAGTGCAAAGAAGTTAGAAAAAACTCATGATCCATTGGCTCAACTTAGCACCCACGGGTTCATCTTCCAAAAAACATCATCTTATATGCGCCATACCCGACGTCTGTGGGTTGATTATGGAATATTGACTACCAGCAGGATGATGTTTCCTTACCAATTCTGAAGATCCTCTAACACTGCATATGTTGTTACTTGCTCGAGCCCAATTACTCAAAAATTATCTACTTCCAAACAAAAATGCGTCACGCAATTCATCCAATACCAGAAAACCAAGCAAACCAATCAAGTGACAGGGTGAATATTCAAAAGCAGAACAATTGTATGTTGGAAAGAAATAATAGACACTAATGTTCATGAGGGAAATCGTAGAGGGACGAATGCTCCAAAAAGAGACAAAAAAAAGACTGAAATGTTCAAAGGACTCTTCGAAACTCGTCTTCAGGAAACACTTCAACTGTTCAATGCTACAGACTAAAATCTGTCAGTGAAAAGACATTTCAATGCTAGGAATAGTCCCAAAGCCAAGAGTTTTCGGGACTCAAAATACATTCATGAACAATGTTGCTGGCTGCAAAACAGGATGAAGCAGGAGTAATTCTTACCGATGAACAAAATGATTTTCTCTTTGCTGATGCTTCATGGATGGAAGAAATTGAAGGAACTAAGTGCAAATATATGCTTAATGGCCAAATTCAACCAGGCAGATAACACTTCTGATGGTGGGTGGCCACTCGAGAGCTAAGTATTCTGCATTAATAAATTGAGGTACAATCTCATCCACACTGAGAAAATGAAGAACACATTGTATCCAACTTCCTAACTAAAATTATTAACAGGTACTACTGGTGATGATCAAATTTGATAGCAGATATTATATATGATTCAACGCTAATGGGAACGTTAATAGTGGCCGTATTAGAAAAAGATACACATTTTCCCTGATCTATGATAGCGTAAGATCAATTAGCTATAAATGCATATCAGGAAGCTGAAAAACAACACATATTTGCTCAAAAAGTTCAAAAACAAAACACGACTTTGACTAGTCAGCTTGAGTTTTATAAGGAAAGGGTTCGGATTTTGGAAAACATAAACGGGGATAATAATTATCTCAAACGAATTTCTGAGGGCCCAGATAAACGAGCAAATAACATATTTAGTCAAACAAGCCCAGTCCTAATGTTGTTTGTGATCGGAGATGATTCATTCGAAGATCTAAAAAACAACAGATAAATTAGATTTAGATGTCAAATATTACAAACGGCAAAATGATGAACTTCAAAAGACTCATTTAATTTTCAAAAAGTAAACAATATGAGTAAAAATGATATAAATATCATTACACTAATTCTAGATCTTGAGGCCAACTGAAAAAGAATTGTTTGATTCTAATTTTAAACTATGTGCAATTCCGTTATAAGGAATTTTTATGCTGACCAAAGCCACTGTCTGTTATAATACAACCAATTAAAACATGGTTTGGGGTAACCCGAATCCTTGATACACACAAGCAAGCATTTTCACAATGACCAAAGTTAATATCTGCCTATATTTTAGGTAATTCAGAGATTTCGTTGAATGTTTAGAGAACTGAGACACTCTTGATGAATGCTCCAAGAATGACAACAAAAAGTGTCTAAAAAATGAATATCCAATTGCTGTAGCAAATAAACATAATTGTTGGACAATTGATTATGCACAAATAAATTCTCTTTTATAAAGACATTTGTGTCCTCAAAAAGAACTTTTCTTCTGAGCGTAAAATATTTTTACATCTCTTTTATTCCTTCCTGACAAGAAATCAAGATGCAAAACTTCCTTCTATCCCCGAGCATCAATGCCGGGGGATCTAATGCCATAGGGCGGATTTACCTAAACCGAAGATGAATCTAAGATGAATGATCCATCGATCTGTGGAGTGCCAAATTTGGACAAGGATCATTTACCCACTATTTGGGAGATGGCATTGAAATTAGGTTATTAGGAGAAGCTTATATAAGTTATAAGGGTTCTTGGTTTCAGTTTTCAAAAATGACATCCAAGACTTGCTTATCAAGTTGGAGTACTTATAAGTTTGCTGATGGAAATTCATAAGTCATCAATCCTACTTAGAGTGTGTTAAGTTTAGCATGTATAATTTGGCCATAGCTAATAACACAACATTTGAACACTTTAGACTCAATGAAACATTTTCATTGCAAGTGTGATTTGCAATTCGATGTTCTAATCTTGTTGTCTTACAATTGACTTCGTGATTTCATGCAATAACCGAGGATGGTTAAACATGTAGACACGGAAAGATATCTATGGTCATTTAATTGATATTTTCATGATCTAGATAAATCCTAGTCTCGATTTCATGTTCATATTCTAATTTTGTAATTAGATTGAATGATGAGATTGAATATCGTTTAGAATAATAATCATCTTCATATTCGAAATCCTCTTACGGTCACTTCATGAAAGAAAGCACGATAATGGTTTGCGGAATATGTTTAATTTTTCCTAATCCTAACCTTAGATGGTTAAAGGGTTCTCATTTGGTAAAGAATAAATATTATGCTTATTTGGTAAAGTAAGAGAGAGTTTTGATGAGAAGATAGTTTGAGTTTTGAGTTGTGCTTTTGAATTGTTTGAGCAAACTTACATATGTTGTGCATTTGCTTATGTTTTGGCATTTTTTTTTCGGAAATATAACACTTTAAAAAACAATTGCATTGGCAAAAGGTAAATTAACTTAAGGTATTTGAAAAAGGTAAGTCTGTAAATACTAAGTTTGACAAGACAAATGGTTCTCAACCTCTTCTTTGTGTCACACCATTACACAAACATGTTATTCAAAAGAAAACAGATGATCAAAAATCAAAAGAAAACCATGTCATGTCAAAACCAGTCACTTTACAGACTTCACCTACCAAACAAAGAGGGGTAAATTCAAACCAGAATGTCATCGCACCTGGAATGTACAAAGTTGTCAAAACACATGAATCATAAACAAGCGAGGCTAAGCATGATTTATCTTCTACAGGAATGAATGCGGCATCTAGTGTTAGAAGATCAATAAATAGAGATTCACATGTCAAGTATAGTGTCTTAGCTAACTCTAAGAAGCCAGCAAAGAAAGTAGCAGTTTATGTTAAGAAAAAAAAAGCAAACAGATATCACATCTGAAACTATTATCTCAAACAAAGAGAATGTAATTGATATTGATGTTGCAAACGCTCCTAAAGCAAAAACTTTGTTATTTTTTTCTTGTATGCAAAATGTGCTTATTCCATATCATGATAATTATTTTGCAAATTATAAATTGAATGTGCGTTCGAATGTTCATAGACCCTTATCCACTAAATCTAGAACACCAAAATCTTATGATACTACTTATGTAGTTTGCAAGACTAGGTTTTCTAAAGAGTCGACACTATCTAAGTCTTTAGATACTACTTATGTATTCTCCAAACCTAAGATTGATGTTGGAGGCACCTCAAAAGTTAACGATAAGGTTTCTAGTACAAAGAGAATAAATGTACGAGATAAGTCTTTAAGCACATACATGCAGAACAAGATTCGAACTAGTCGAATCTGGCAAAAATGGTTTGAATCAAAACCAAATGTTGTTTGGTCTCCTGTTAACACACAGCCAAATGGTCAGAATAGTCGTTCATCTAAAAACAATTGGTCTCTGTTAAGAAATGGGTAGTCAAATTGCCCACTTGTCCATGTGCTGTTTCTTCTTGTGTTGCAGGTTGTTCAGATTGTTCTGTGGATTGTTGATAGTGGTTGTTCAAAGCATATGATGGTTGATCGATCACTGCTGAAAAATTTCATTGAGAAATTCATTGGCACTGTTCGCTTTGGAAATGATAATTTGTAGCAATCACATGCTATGGTGATTATATACAAGGCAATATCACTATTTGTCATGTATATTCTGTTGAAGGCCTTGGACATAATCTCTTTAGCGTTGGACAATTTTGTGATGGCAATTTAGAAGTGGCTTTTCGTTCTAAGACATGTTACATGCGTAATCTAGAAGAAGATGATTTGCTTATAGGCGATCGTGAATCAAATTTATATACTATCTCCATTTCTGACATGGCTGCTTCTTTACCTGTTTGTCTAATGTCTAAGGCGTAATAGGCTAGTCGGGTTCAACGGGCTTGGATTGTAATCTAATATTGTTTGTATTTCGGGCTCAAAGCCCAAGATAAGCCAAGCCAGCCAAGCCCGGCCCAAGTTAGAAAGCCCATAAGCCACTCATGGCTCAAGGGTATAAATAGAACCCTCTCCACACATGGAGAGGGTGTTGGTTACCATTTCATAATTTGTGTGTGTGTGTAATCTTCCACCTCTTTATTTCTCTCTAATAATCTTTCACTTTCCTTATCTCTTTTCTATCTTTATTTTGCTTATTGGTATAGCTTATTATTGTGAAATGGATTAAGCTTTTGGGATAACATTTGGTATCACTCGCCACGGGTGGGTTTCGTGATTTTTTTTGTTTTGTTTCGTCCACGTTTTCATCAAAACAAAAAATGTTTTTTAATTTTTTTTCTAGTTTTGGACTTTACTAGTTAATAGTTTATTTTTTTTCTTTCTACTGTTTCACGTTCTTGTTGCTGTTTAACAAGAAGGGTGCATTTTAGTTTGAAGAAAAAAAATCATCACCATGTTTCAGTTATAAATTTCACTTACTAGCTATTCTAAATAACAAAGAGTCGAACGAGTGACATTTACAAGGACGAGCAACTGTTTAAGAAAGATCGAACGAGCAACATTCAAGATTGGATCGAACTAGTGACCATCGAACGAGTAGCATCGAACGAGTAGCATCGAACGAGTAGCATCGAACTAGTGACATCGAACGAGTGACATCGAACTAGTAGACCATCGATCGAGACCATCGATCGAGACCATCGAACGAGACCATCGAACGAGACCATCGAACGAGACCATCGAACGAGACCATCGAACTAGTGAAAATCTCAAGGATCGAACGAGCGAAAAATTTCGAGGATCGAACGAGTTTCTTCACGTTGTAACAAATTTTCGGTTTTTCGGTTTCGAGTGACGTTCAACGACGGGACTTAAGAATTACATCATCGTATTCGTGACATCGTTTCGATCAACGTGGTATATTCGGATTTCACCGTCGATAACCGTACAAGTCCCGAGCAAGAAAACACGAAACACGTTATATTTTCATTTTGAAAATGAAGAAGACGTAGGAAAAAAATTTTAATTGACTAAAAGTGGAAATTTACAAGTTAAGCCCCTCAACTTCTAAACATTATTCATATTTAATATTTAGATTTTACTTAGTTTACTTTTAACCCTTTGTTTTTTAAACAAGATTCAATATAACCTTTTACTTTTAAACTTTTTCATTTTGTTTCACTTTTAAACTTTCAATTTTTGGTATTTTTTAGTTTTACATTTTAGTTTTCAAAATTTTCAATTTTAGCCCTTTCGTTGTAAGAAATTTCCCTGTTCATCGTTTTTGCTCAACAAATCGTTAACGAAAGTTCAAGTTTCAACAACGATTTCAACAACAATTAATTATTGTTTCACGGTTTCTTCTTGATTTTGTAAAATCCCGCGAAAGATTCCATTTTTTTCTCGGTTTTAATCAAAGATTTGTAAAATCCCGTGAACATTAATTGATTTCTCAATCACAACACAATCCTTTAACTATGAAGACTCCGATATCCATTCACAACTTCACATATGTCAAATTCCAATACCCAATTTGCAACTCAAACATCAAGTGTACTTCAGATGACCACAGTTTTTCGTGTTCAATTTCTAAAGTTCAAGTGAAGTCACAACGTTCAGAATTAAATGCATGGAAAATAGTCTTCGAGCAATTCAGTCAGCAACTAAAGTTTCTTCACAGATACTTTACGAAGATTTGGTACATGCCTATCTTCAAGAGAATTTCTATCAAGAAGATTTACTAGAACACCATCTTACTCGAAGAAATAATTTCTCAGGACTGATTGCAAGAATACCTTTAACAAAACTAAGAACAGCGTTTTGAAAATGCTTTCAATTCAGAAATCAAAGCGCGTATGCAGAATTATACAAGATTTGATGCTCAATCTATTTTACGATGCAATGATCTTTAACATGGTTCCTCGGGATAATACATGCTTGAGTTATTCTTCATCAACAACGAACTCCACAATTGTTGAAAGAAAGAAGTTGATGATACTCAAACACAAGAGATCATTCAAATCCAATTCTAGCATGGAATGTTGATTCATGGGAAAGTTGATTTAGTTGTCATACAAAATCTTGTTCTGAGAAAAGAAGAAGTTATTCAGAGAATGATCAGCAAATTAGTAAGGAATGCAACTTGAATCTGAAACAAAAGATGTGCATGCAATCAAATACAAAAATGTCAAATGCAAAAGAAGATGCTGACATATTTTCGATCTCTTCATTCATCCTTCAAGTTCTTTCAAAGATGACTTTAAAAGCGGCACTGTATCAACATGGATTCCAAACGGCATTCATGTCACTCTTTGGTTAAGGACGTTGTAGTACTATCACAATGAAAATATGCTTCCTCAACGTAGATCAACTAACAAAAAGCAACTTGACAACAGAAGAATTTCAAGAAGATGGATCCATGACAGCCTTTTGGGTGGTAAACAACCAGTTCCAAAAGTTCATCGATTCAAAGTTTACATTGGATTATGACAGTCAAATGACAGACACGTACTTTGTTGAATACACTGGAATCGAGGTTCAACACTTCAGAGATACACTACTCCAACACCTGGGTAATGTTAAGAAGTCTGTTGCTGAAAGAACACGTCATCAAAGACAGTATGAAAGAAGGGTGAATAAAAGACAGATGCAGACGCAAGAGAGTAAGATTGATACGGGTAAAGCATTGGTGCTATTTTGGTTGGACACATAACGCATTAGGACTGACTATCTGTGCAGATGCAACAGCAGGTCAGGGAATGATACAGATGCTGATGATGCAGATATCAGACCCATATATGACGAAGAGCCAATGGCTGAGGTACAATTGACTGCTGAATGTAATATCTTTGCTATCGGACAACAACATACTGAGCAACCTGAAATCATTAATGAAGGTAGGGTTGACCAGTATCCTGAAAACCTGTTCATCAGTTAAAAACAGTCCTATGGCTTGAGTCATCACTGCATAACCAAAACAACTGGAATACTCAAAACAATCACTCGAGTCTGAAAATATTTTGCTCAAAAGAAAGTTGCCAATTTCTCAAAAAGATTTTTCAAGAATGAAGCACATTGCATTGCTCTCGACTTAAATATCAAAAATAATCTTTTAAAATCAGGGAACATGGTCAAATTTTGAATGAAACACGTAATTAAAGCCTAAGATTGAAAAGGAAATTGATGTACTTGAAAAATGAACATCGATTAGTCATAGTGTGGCTACAGTACTGAAAGGAAAATGAGACTTTGAAACAGGATTTACAAAGTTTTGTATGATTCTATTAAAATCACGAGATCTAGGATACAGAACAGACAACATCTTTGCTTGTTTTAATAATGCTGGGAATTAAAAGCTCAGATTCAGGATAAGGTTTTTGCATTTGTGCTTTGAAAAATGATCTTAAGAAGTTAAAAGGAAATAGTGTAAGTTACTAAGTTTGACAAAACATCAGTCTTGGGGAAACCGGTTTTTACCATCACTACAGAAACCAATCTGTTGTTAGACAAACCTAATGCGTATTAAATCTGAAGGGCTCAAATGTCAAAAACTAACGGTTTGCCTCCAAGGTGATTTGAATAAGAATTGTCAAAACCAGTCACTCATAGTATTTGCTAAGAAACAGAATCCGCCTTTGTAAAAACCTAATCACGTGATTGCTTCTAGCTCATCTAGGGGAATCGTTTAAGAACATGCCTAAGATTTAGTTCATATGACATGGTTCATAATCACTATTCTAGATGAAGCTAGGAAAAAGACACAAGAAGAGATAGAAATCAAAACAGTGTGATGCCTTATGCTAGATTTCAATGCACTGCTGATGTAGCAACCAAAACCTAGGAGCACAATCAAACATCTGGAGTTTGTCTGATATATAAGGAGTACTCGCGTTACGATAACGGCTGTGGCCCCAAAGCCGTTCACTCTATGAGTTCTAGTTCTTTCTCAGATTTAAACAATTTGTTTGTTCTGCATGTATAGTGTGTCTTTAATGCAAATCATTGATGCTTGTATAACAAAAAACTCTGAAGAAAGTAAACTCCACGTGCTAAGGTTCCTATCCCAATAAGACAACAAACAAAAACAAACCCGTAGAGCAAATAAGAATTGCCAAGAAACCAGAAAGACAGATCCCTACAGGACATAGGTTTTCAATCAAAAAGACTTCCGCTGTGCATGAGAAAACAATGACACTCAGATCTTGTCTTAGGTGGAAACCGACGGGTAAAATTTTCAGGACTGTTGGTCTTAGATGGGTTCCAACTGGAAAGATATTCACTCCTAGCACAACCAAGGTTGACAGTGAACCCCCAAATGGTTCAAATGCAGATATCACTAACCAATATGAAAGTGCGCAAACTCTTGATGTCAGTGCAGGTACTTCTAACTTAAGTGCAGGTACATCTTTCAATCCTAAAAAGGAAGAACTCAGAGTTTGGTTGCTAAAAAGACTGATATCTCATAAACCAGGGCTTCAAGGAATTCTAACCTAATAAAAGAGAAATGAGTCTGTTTCACAACAGTTAGGCTTCAAACCTCAATGTTCAAATGGGACGTATGTCACAAAGTTAAGGCTCGATCTCAATGTAGATGACGTTTGATCACAAACGACAAGCCTCAAAACCTCAATGTTCAAATGGGTCAGATCACGTCAGTTTCTGACCCCGGTCCACATGTTCACGACGGTACTTGAACAAGACGTTTAAGTCCCGGTCCACAAAGTCAAGAAAATATTCATCAAGTTGATGAGACAGTCACACCTCAAATGAGCTAGAATTGCTATATTAGTCGATGTTCAGGGAAGTACTCAATGGGATCATTCTCATGTTGTGTCAAAGTCTTCCGCTGTACATGCTGCTGATTATCCCGATAAACGTCAACACATAACACAACTCAACTTCTACAACAACGATGTTGCGATCCACCTCCACTTGTACATTCATTTCAACACATAAACTCCAAGTCATAGTACCAACTGTCACTGCACCTGAGAAAAATTATTCGAGCAGAAACCAATACAGAAATGCACAATTTTGACGACGATGAATTTTTCAAATCTTCAGTACACCGGTACAATGATCTAAGGGATGACATCGTCTCGTCATTGTGATACGTCAAAAAACATTTGCATACTTTCTATCAACACCATCCTCCGCACAACGTTGGACAAAAGATTCATCCATTAGTAACCAAGTCATTGAATCCGTCTGAATCAGTGAGAACAAGACGTCAGCTAGAAACAGATGGCGAGATGTGTATGTTCGCACTCACCGTGAGTCGAACCGAACCAAAGAACATCAAAGAAGCCATGGCTGATTCTGCATGGATTGAATCAATGCAGGAAGAACTCCATCAGTTTGATCGACTAGATGTATGGGAATTAGTCGACAAGACACGTTGCCAGGAATGTCTTAACTTAAATGGGCTCTGGAAAAACAAAGTTGATGATGGAAAATTATATCCATTCGAATCAAATCTCGCTTGTGGCTAAGGGATATGCTCAAAAGGAAGGAATTGATTTCGAAGAGTCATTTGCACCAGTTGCTCGGTTGGAAGCTGTACGATTGTTCATTGCGTATGCTGCACACAAATCATTTACAGTGTACCAAATGGACGTTAAAACAACATTTCTTTTTACGGTCTCTGAAGGAGTAGTAGACGTAAACCAACAGATGGATTGTTGACCCATATCATCACTGACAAC
Source organism: Tanacetum coccineum (assembly GCA_026074375.1). Classification (NCBI taxonomy): domain Eukaryota; kingdom Viridiplantae; phylum Streptophyta; class Magnoliopsida; order Asterales; family Asteraceae; genus Tanacetum; species Tanacetum coccineum. The sequence goes on along the minus strand of BQNB010008347.1, from coordinate 65,515 downwards.
AGTTTTAGGTTCTCAAGAAAGCATTATATGGCCTCAACAAGCACAAGAGCGTGGTTGATGAACTCTCCAACTTCCTGGTATCCAACGATTCTCCAAAGGTTCTATTGAAATGCAACTCTGTTTTAACTAAACTTGGGGAAGACATACTGCTTGTGGCAAATTTACGTTGTTGGACATATAATTTTTGGTTCTTCGAACCCAAAAACTTTCAAACGATTGGATAAACTAGTGCACAGATGTTTTATTATGTCTATGATGGGGGAGCTGAAATTCTTTTTAGGAATTCAAATCCACCAATCCCCTCGTGGTATCTTTATAAACCAAGCTAAGTATGCTCAAGAGATACTTAAAAAGCATGGTATGACCTCTTGTGATAGCGTTGGTACTCCAATGGCTACAAAACACCTTGATGCTGACTTGAGTGGTATGGTCGGAGCACTCATGTACCTAACAGCAAGTAGACCAGATATTGTGCATGCAACATGTTATTGTGCTCGCTATCAAGCGAAACCGACTGAGAAACATCTCACTGCGGTTAAACGGATCTTTCGGTACCTTAAAGACTCCATTAACATGGGTCTCTGGTATCCGAAGGACACCGGTTTCGAACTAACTGCTTTTTCAGATTCGGATCACGCGGGCTGTCTCGATTCACGTAAGAGCACATCTGGTGGCATACAATTTCTAGGTGGTGATAAGTTAGTCAGCTGGTCATCCAAAAAGCAGGACTGCACTTCAATGTCTTCAGCAGAAGCTGAGTATGTGTCTTTATCTGCGTGCTGCGCACAAGTTCTATGGTTGAGAACTCAGCTCACAGATTATGGCTTTCACTTTGATAAAATACCTATGTATTGTGACTCAAAGGCAGCCATAGCCATCTCGTGCAATCCAGTCCAGCATTCCCGTACCAAGCACATCGATGTCAGATATCACTTCATAAAGGAACAGGTTGAAAAGGGTATTGTTGAATTATTCTTTGTCGGAACTGAATACCAGTTAGCTGACTTGTTCACTAAAGCTTTATCGGAAGATAGGTTTAAGTATCTTGTCAGACAACTCGGTATGAGATGTTTGACTCCAGATGAACTGGAGGTTCTGGCAATTGAATCTGCTTGATCCATCAAACATCAATTTGTAAATATTTTTATTCTTTCTTTATTTTTGATTTCTAAAAAATTTTGAAAAAAGAAAATACAAAAATATAAAACCAACAAAAAGAAAATAGAAAAATATAAAACCTAGAAAAACAAAATATAAAATCAGAAAATTTTCAAAAATTCCAAAAAGAATCTTCTCGACATGTCTCTTGGAATCGATAACATTTACGTACCTAGAAATGTTGATTAACATCGACACGGGCGTGTAATTATGAAGTTTCGAGGCGAGGAGTTCAAATGCTTTACAAAAACATTGTCATTCAAAATTTTTAATAATGAATTATTGTACATTTCAGTGCATAACTCGGTTCGAATGTATTAGGGCAGTGTTACGCCTCTGTGCGCTTACTCTAAATAGAAGACAAGTTCTTCTATCATTGTTTTTAAAAATCGTTGAACCACAATTTTTCTAAATAGAACTTCAAATTTGTCAAAATTGTCTACAATATAATTTGTGGTCTTTTTCCATAAAAAGTGGTATTTGTTAAAATTGTGTGTTCAACACTCCCTTCCTCGAATAATTTTCAAAGAATTGTAGTTCGTAGAATGTCATTTTATGTGAATCAATTTCTGAGGGGGAGCTTTTTAAAACAAAGCCTTTTAATGTGTTGGATACATCTCATAAATGTCAATTTTATGTATCCAAACACATTTTGTGAAATTAAAATGTGGAAACTTATAATGTCAATTATTAATATACATTGTTCACTAAGGCATCTCACTCCGTCTTCAACATTTTGTGGTGTCATATCAATTTTTCATTCCAATGTCAAGTTTTAATAAATATTGGTATCCCACATATACTGTTGAAGGGGAGCTGTTGGAATCTGAATTCATGCAATATCGTGGTATAATTTTTCTCCCCATGGAATTTTTCATGTCAAATTTTAATCAATTGGTATTTCAAATACTAAGTGTTTTATTATTTAAAATAAGGGGAGAAAATTATAATTAAAATATGATATAGACGAATGTGATCTTTAAGACTCTAAGTGCAACTCTTTCCTTCATGTGCTAAACAATTTCGAATCTCAGAGCACATGTGTAGGGGGAGTATTTGAAAATAACAATGTCAGAAAATGGTTTTATGGTTCGATCTCATACCAACCTATTAATTTCACGACGATTCTGAAGTCATAAGGTGGTTAGGTTAGGTATAAGTCCTACGATCCAACCAGAACCGGAAGGATCTACCCAAGGACACTCCATAGTTAGAAATAGCAGTCCTTAGGTATGATTGGAGAAGAATGTGTATAAGGAAAAATGCCGACTAAGATTGAGCTAACACTGGAACAATCACAACAAGGTGTTAGTAATGACGTCTTGGTAAGCATTGAAGGGGTTGAAGAATTAAAAAGAAATGTATGGATAAAGGGTGAAAAGAAAGAAGCCCTCCTTACACCTTAGGCAGAAACCGGGTCAATACATAATCTATCATAATACAAAGAGGATGTTGTAGTGAGAAAAGTTCATCATGGTCCCAGTGATGCAATGCAAACCTTCCCAGCCATTCGAGTTTCTCTCAAAATAGAAACTTGGTCTCATTTGTCACGGAGTTTACACCACGTTTATATATTGACATCTCACTCTGAGTATTGTTGGATATTGATTAGGTGGCAGTCTGCTCCAGCCTCGATTATAAAACCAAAAGTGCACAAACTCGAGTCTAGAGCAAGAGAGATCTATAAATCTCATTAGGACACAATGTCAAAATACACTTGTTGAACACCATAAAGTTCACAAGTTGTAACAAAGAGTCCTACGCATTATCCTTGAGATCTTGCCAGAACATCCGAGTGATACTTAAGTATTCACAGTGAAGATGGAAATCCTGCTTGAGCCAACATCAAACAAGCTCTTGGTAGGTGACTTGCAAGATTCTATATGAATCAAGCTTGTGATAACTGGATATCAATTTTGGTCCAGTAAATGAATTGACGACTTAATCAGAAAGATAGTAACTATCTGATTCACTCTTACCGTGTTGTCTGCTTTGAGACGTTCCGGTAATGAGAACTAGCAAGCATGGTGAATCTAATACATCTGTGTTAGAAGATCCTACGCTTTGAGCTGGAAACCCTGTCAAGGAGATTCTTTGAATCTACCTGATCACAGGTATAGTATTTATACTATAAAACGGGAAACCGGAGGTTAATGCAACCGAAGTCAAGATGAATGACAAAGCCATATTCATCTTTTATTGCTAACTGTCTTATTTCAGGTTTAGACGACGGTGTTGCAGCCTCATTCCAGCGAAGTCGGATTCATAAACCACATGCTCATACTCAAGCTTTCAAAGTCAATCATTCAACGTCAAGATAGTTGATTCTAATCTTCCCCACCATCAAAGAGCCTCAAAGTCAAATAAAGAATCATCAATTGGGGAGATTGTTAGACTTATAATCATATATGTCAAACAAGAATGTAACAAGTATGAGCATGTTGGTCAAGAGCACAAGTTGATCAAGAAAGTCAAATCAAGATGATTCAAGTCAAGGAGATGATGCAAGATAACGATCTCAAGAACTCAAAGTCAAAAGATAAAGGCTCAAGATCAAGATCACAAAGCATGAATGAACAAAGCCATTACAAACAAGACAAGACCAAAACAAGGCAAAGCATAAACGTCAAAAGTCATATCTTCAACGTCATCGGTAGTACGGAGGAGTTTGAAGAAAGAGACCTCAACATTGGGGGAGATTGTTAGCCTTAATTTTATATAAGTCGAACAAGAATGTTATCGGTCTTATTAGTCGTAATTAGTCTTGTTAAGTAATAGGCTAGTCGGGTTCAACGGGCTTGGTTTGTAATCTAATATTGTCCGTGTTGCGGGCTCAAAGCCCAAGTTTAGCCAAGCCCGGCCCAAGTAGAAAAGCCCACAAGCCACTTATGGCTCAAGGGTATAAATAGAACCCTCTCCACACATGGAGAGGGTGTTGGTTACCAGGTGAAGGGTTGTTGGTTATATTTTCATTTCAATTGTAATATCCTCCAAACTCTCTCTAATCTAATACTTTCTTTTTGTTTCTCTCTCCTACTTTCTCTCTAAGAATTTTCTTATATACTTTCTAGAATTTTGGAAAAGAAAATTGTTGTGTAATGGGGATTTGAATACCTTAGGATAACACAGGTCAGTTTGGAAGAAAAAAATGTAATTTGGTGTAAAGTGGCATAGTGTTAATTTATGAAACTTGAAAATAACAATTTGCATGAATTTTGGACCCTTATTTTTCTAGTTAAGTTTTAACTAAGTTCGATGGTTAAAAATGTATAACCCGCTATAGCAGTTTACAACACTGTTTTTTAGTTTTAGGTAAATTTATATTATCACAATCTATGGTTCAGTTTCATAAATCAAAACAACTTTCACGTAATCTAAATATGAGTTTTATAGATTAAGATTTTCGATTAGAACCATCAAATATTAATTCATTGAAAGTGTTTAAACGCTCTCAGATTTTTGTGATCTTCATTTTACAAACAGTTTACAGGTAGGGGGAGGACCCATGCCTTTCGAGTTTGTGAGCAAAGATCTTCATCTTTAAGAAAATGATCTCTTACAAATTTTCCCGCTGCCATCGTTCATGTATGGAACATTTTGAGAATATCAGCAAGTTCCTGATGTGCTTGACCTTGAAACATATTTCTTAGTTCATCAAACATATCATAGGCGCGGCTATTTTGCATATCCTTTTAAGTTTAGGATACATGCTAGAACATAGTAATCTTTCTTGATTGGTGTTGAGCCTATTCCATGCATTTTAGCACGCCTGCTGTAACATTGTCCAAAGTTGGCCAAAAGTCACTTTTACCAACCAAATTTTCCTAACAGTTTGATCACCAACAAAAAAGTATTTGCAGCTCTAAATGATTTCTCATTTGTGGTTTTAAGCAACTGTCTTGTGAGCGCCAATAGTGGAAATCACCCTTCGTGCTCGAGGGACATTGATATTTACCTCAATTTGTGTGTTTTCTTGCACTAAGCTGTTCCGACCGTGTCGGTGGAAGGTCCGTGATAAAAATTGAAGCAGGTGAAAAAACTCCGAAGCTTCATTATGTTCGGCCTACATGCTTTGAAGCAGGCAAACCCATAAATATTTTGGCATGCGGAAGTAATTTGCTTCAGCCGAAACTAAGGTACATTTATTTGTCATTGTACATCAAACAAATACTTAGTATGCTTATTAGATGAATTTCACAGTTTTCGCTTATCAAATTATTTATTTGCATGTAAATTTTCATGAGTACTCTGGATATGAAAATCATCAAACCCAAAGATCATCAATCTTTCTCGATATATGATTGTTAATCCATACTGAATGATGATCATATAACTGTATAATAATTACAGGTTTTTTAGTATCCTTCGCTGGCAAGTATTAGAAAAAAAACAAAGGCGTGTTTAACCATTAACACCCAATTTGAGGCTTCTATAACAAACTCCGATCATCAGTTCCTGAGTATACGTGTTCCATATACTGAATTGGATGTTTTTGGTCCTGGTTTTATTAAGGTTTGGTTCATTTTTTGTCTATTTGTATTTGCAAAAGGATATCTGAAGATCTTGCTACTTGTTGATTCAATATAAATTTTCTTTCTCGAAACTGTCGAATGGGTCGTTTATGAGTATCTAGACAAAACTTACCAAAAAGGGTAACATGTCAAAGAGGTTGCAAGTCACCGAAAGTCTATGACAATGCATACTACCTTCTATATTGTTTATTCAGAAGTGTAGGTCAAATATGGTTTGTTATAGTTTTTATTAAGGCATTTAGGTATCTACATAAAAATCGGGAAAAAAAATTGTTTGTGTTAACCCAAAAATAGCCCATTTGTTACCTCTTTGTTTTGTGATTACTTATTAAATATAGTTGATAGTGTCCAGTTTATTCTTTTTTGAAGTCGGAAAATGAATCTGGTATATCATAATTACTTTTCCAATTCTAGTTGCAGATGAAGAAGTATGTTTGGAGATTAAAATAATGCAGATGAAATATTATTCACGTTTGTATGCAAAAGATTCAGAGTCTACTACATCCGCAACTAAATCTTGTGAAGATGTTGTTAACAAGTTCTCTGAATTGCTCGTAGATATCGTGTGGTTACTCAAACAGCCATTTGTAGAAGACATGGAATGTGCTTTGATGTCATCACAGCTGCAAAGATTTAGTTTTGTACTTAATTTTCTTATGGAATATGAGTCCACCATAGTTTTGGGGAAAGTGTTAGACCTTGTTGTAGGATTCGACACCCTACAACCTGGTTACTAGTGCGGAATAAATCTGATCTTGAAGATGAACACAACCCAACAGATTATGTATGACAGAAAAAGGAAAAGATGCACAAGAATATAACCCTCAATATTAAATGTTTATTGAGTAAAAAAAGAATGAAGTACAAAACCCTTCCTCTTCACCTCTTTGTTGTAGAGATGAGGGGGAAGAAACAAACAGGTTAAAAGAATAATGTGAAAAACCCCTCCCCCGTCACCTCCTTTTATAGAGATGAGGATGAGAATGGGCTTGGGCCGTAAAGAAACCCAACAACCTTAATATGGCTATAATTAGAGCTAATTTATACAATGAACACCCTAGACTTATACTTTATAAATAATTGGATACTAATTATAACAATTTCCACCTTAATACCATATTAGCGTTTACTAATACTCAGAAAATTCAACCTATGCTGGAACCTCAGACCAGTGATAGCCTTTGACAAGGAAACATGTAGCAATAACCTGCTAATAACCTTAGTCATATCATTGACTATGCAAGGTCCCTTTAGCCATAATTTCCTTCTTCCAAGTCAGTAAACGTCTCATATATTCCGCTTCTGTTGTGTTGATAAAAAGCCTCTCATGTGCTGCAAATTAGCTTTTCACGCTTACCTGCACCATCATAGCTTCTCAGCTTCCTGCACATCCTTGTATCATAAACCCGTACCTTGTGATTGATCTACCCATGGCGTAGTCAAAATCCACAAAAACCTGTACGTCTGTCTGTAATCCACGATCAAACTTATCCAACATACCCACATCTGCAGATGCTATGTCAAGTCTCGTGCAGACCATCTGATACTCCTGGCTTCCAACTGCATATATACATGACCACTTACCATTCTTTTCCACATCACAGTCCCCTGATAGACTACCCTCCAACGACAGTATGGAGTGCCCCTTCAACAAAGTCTGTACCAACTTTTCATTGTGAATCCTGGACTGTGACACCCTTAGAGTATTACCACTCTAATCCCTGATGATCTCCAAACCAAGTATATTTCCCTTTGCTTTAACCAGCAAACCCTTGGTAATCCAGATCTCAGCCTTGCATCCGCAAGAAAAAACCATACCATCTATATAGAGAAATAGATGTATGAACATACCTGGTGTAGACTCCCAGTAATAGCCATCGCTGTCGTCACTGCATTTCTTGCAACCGTTGCTGAGCACATACACATCTGACCGAGCATCCATATCATCTTTCAATCCAGCCTTCCACTTGGAAATTACCTCACAAGCAACTGTATCATTGAAAGTTAATGACTCATGTGCATAAATAGTCTCCACTATAGCAACTGCAAAAGCAGCCTCATTACTGTCTTCTCTATAACTGAATATTTCCCATGCTGAGTGTTGTTCCCTATCACGTGCTGGATGATAGTATATCAAATCTTGAGTTTGTACTTCCTATGAACCAACTACATGACCGATATTCCTATGAGGTTCCACCTCAAATGTATGACCGTCCTGTGGTTCTACCTTAAACTCATCTCCTTGCAACACCTGCATTGAACCTGTACCTACACCAGAACCAATGAAAGTTTTCTTGTATTCCCCACTTTCATTGAAAACCATATTCCTGTATAGCACTACCTTTGAAGTAACGTCATTTAACCTCCAAAGCCTTATTACCCACTATACCTTTACGATATCCCAGGAATATGCACTTGACCTTAACTAGTTCAAGCATCCCTTGCTTAATACTAGTAAGCCAACCAAAAAAAAACCCTAACATGTCTACAGGTGTCTTAAATCCAATCGCTGATGATGGTGACCTATTCACTAGATACGTAGACATGGTTGTATCCTCTGCCCAAAAACCTTGGACAGAACAGACTGAATCAGAAAACAACATACCTTAGCCAAGAGTGTCACGTTCGTCTCCTTAACCAATCCATTCTGCTGCTATAACCCTGGCAGCACCCAAATGTTTTTGCGTGACCCAACTCTTCGTAACACTTTTGTGTAGACCACCTGATTACAAGAAATCAGAGAACAATACCCGACTTGATCTTCCACCCATATTCTTGTATTCCTTTTCCTGCTCCCTTACCAACAGTCCGTATTGTCTTCTCTTCACGGTTGCTTTTCGTCCTCCAAGCTCTTTGAGCCACTGCAGTATCATCGTTTACTACCCTGAACAAACCTCACTTTCAACGAACCCCCTGATGAGCTCTCTGTTATTCCACCCAAACCAAACACGTTTTTTCCATCATGTACTCCATGGACTCCGTTTTAACACCAGGACCATTTGTTTGAACTCCCAAATTGTTTTGCGAAACGCTCCATGCTTTTGTACAATATTCCTCATCGAGCTTTTCGATGGTTTAACCTAGTTATTCACATCACTAGCCATTCCTATCTTCAACCCTTTGCTAACCGTTTAACCATTTGTACTTTACCTAAACAAAACACGATCTAAGCAAAGACCACGTTTAGTAAACCACTTACTTTATTGATGCTATCAACCCCTAAGAAATACCATCTTAGAGAGTTGATCAAAGCAAGAAACCCTTCTCCAAAAACAAGAAATCCATTTTCTTACTCCAACATATCGATCAAAGAAAAAAAAAAAAAGTTAAAAAACCACCCACACAACAAAACCAATGGGCATAAAACCGTCCCAACAAAATCAGACAACCCTTGAATCAAGACAAGTAACTTTACGCTTTTTGAAGTACCCTTGTCGTACTTTATATTCTTTCTGCCAAAACACATTTCCTTGTACACCTAAGAAACCTTGCAACTCGAGATAGTCCATGGACTTATTTTCCAACACCTTAGTATATTCGCGAAAACCTTGTGATATAAACCGCACACCACACCGAATTCACACCAAAGTACCTTATGCGAAGAACATCCATAAGTTCATCTACACCATTTGTCACGGACCCGAAGAATCCGAGACAAACTCAGAACCTTTACCATGTCGCGACTAACCTTTGTGTCCTTGAATGTCCCAAAAAACCTTAACACCACAGTACTTTTGTTGTCGAGAACCATGTAGCCACAAACAAAATAGAACATATCTTGTTCCTTCCTAGAAAAAATAAACAACAAAGACCATCTTCTATCGATCACTATTACACAAGAGAACCCCGCAAACTGACCATCTGAATATAACAACCTGCAATTTTCATAATAGTAAATATCCATCTATTAAGTTAGATGGATGACAATCTATCAATTAGTATAATGAACTCACCTTTTTCACGGAAATTTTCTTACGCTTTATTACAGTTACCATTACGTTTTGCCAATATCTAAATATGGACAACATTTCTTGCATAACTAAAGTTAACGATCTCAGGCATACCTACAATGATGGTGCAATCCCTATCTTCATATAGTCAAGCAATCAATCATTAATAGGTCAATTCAATCATCATAATCATCATTATTACAAAGTACACCTTACTCTCCATATAATGTGTTCATGTTGCAACAATATAATCAAAACGGGCCATAACCGTACATATATATCTAAATATCGTATATCTCTAAAACCCTAATATCATGAAAGATTAACATCTAAAGTGAATGCACAAGCTACTAAAGCATATGTACAAGCAATATAACATCTCATTTGAAATATAAAATCTCTTCAAGTCAAAGTACAAGTCTCTAAAAGCTCAATGTACAAGTCATTAAGCATGATCTCCAAAATAGCCGTTTTACCTCCGTTTTCATTTTAATTTCTTCACCACCACTTGTGTACAAGCTACTATACTCATTATACAATATCTAAACCCTAATTATTCTATTCATAAGCTTTCATACATCTTTTTGCACTTAAAACCCTAAACCCTAAAACTGATCTTGTTTCTAAACCATGACTCATTTCTTGATTTTTATCCATTGTAAACCCAAACCAACTCTCAAATAAGTGGTAATAACATAAATTACAACATTATCAATCACTTTCCATCATCATTTCGCCATATTAACAACAATGTATAAGAAATAAAACTAGAAAACCCTAATTGTGACCGAATTGTAACTTTTGACCCGTTCACTCATTTTCTACCAATTTTAACCCAAACCACCTATCAAATTTTGATTATAATCCTTAATATAAGTCTTAGTATCAGTAACCTATCATTCTTAATGAAATTTACATGAATTACAAGCTTAAAACCCCCAATTGAGCCCTAATGTACCCGAAACTTATAACCTTTGCATTTTAACCCATTTGGAAAGTTTATCTTGCAATAAGGCACCTTGATGACCATGCTACTTCATCCCTAAGCTTCTTACAAGCACCTAACACAAATATCTACTTCATTTATAGATTAAAAATTGATCACATGGTTCCTTGTTCTTCTTTCTTAGCCGCGGCATACCAAGACCAAAACACCTCACCATAGCTAGTTCCTAGCTTATATAACTCATACAATAGCTTCTACACATCCCTACCTAGCTTATACACATGTCCCATCTCAGATTACAAGCTTACCTTGAACCTTAAGGGTTCGACTATAAATAGGAGCCATAACACTTCATTTTTCTTCATCCCCACTTCCTCCTCTATAACCCTTACATAGAAGTAATAATTTGCTCTAATAGATCCTAAGAGGTCTTGAGAAGGCTCAAGTTAAGAAAGGAAGCAAAAGAAACCAAGAAACGAAGCCCTAGAGTCGTTATTCTTGGTGTACGAAGCTAAAAGTCCCGATTCTGACCCATTTCTAACCTATAAGCTCAAGACCAGGTTCTCTAAGCATATATTCTGTATTAATACCCTTATAATGTTCATATGATCATGCTAAAATCATAATATAAAGCTTTGAACTCAAAAACCTATGTATTTTACCTTTTTGATCCAAAAACCGTAGCCGATCCCTAATTTTTCATGTTTGTACTAATCTTATGAGCTAAATTGTAAATATTGTTATATCTATCCTATAAGCTTACTTATCATTTAAAATAAGTGCTTTGATAAGTCATGAAAGAATTTGAGCTTAAAACCCGCACGTTTTCATTTTAAAACCCTAATATGACCCGTTTTGCTTCCTAGCTTAACGAATCGTTAATTTAAACTTGCGTTAGGTTAAATCTTCATATTTTAGTTTATTATAACTTATAAATATCTATTGAAATGTTAAAATAAGCTTGCATGGCAATTTGGACATGTTTTGTAAAAATTATCCATGCAAGGGGTATATATCATAACTTTTAGAAACTTATAACTAAAAGGACTAAAAGTGTCATTTTATCAAAGTTTATAACTACAGGGTCTATTTATGTCACTTTTTAAAGTACAAGGTTTACTTGGTATATCTTTTAAACTTGAGGGACCAAAGTCGTAAAAGTGCAAACTCCAAGGGTATATTCTGCCACTTTTCAAACTCAAGGGTCTAAAAATTAACATTTGAAAAACAGTAAATAAAAACACACTCAAAACATTTCCAAGAACATACTTTAATTAACGCTTGACGTGCTTAACATTTCCAGATATTGAATAAAATGCTTAAAACTACTTATGTTATAACTATTATATCATTCATCATCGACGTGCTTTCAAAAATCATGTCCCAGATTCATTATACCACAATACAAGGGAGCTTATATTACGGATGTTTGCATTTTAGGTATTCGTTCTGATCTGAGTTGTTGGGGTTTATGAATTTTAAAGTGCCCCTCGCTCCTCAAATGTTTACTGAATGACTTCTGAATTATGATGGCCCGAACGGTGTTATGATAATTTTTATATTAAAACCAACATCGATGTAAAATCTTACATATTCAATCAAACTAAGACTTGACATATATTACCCAAGGTTGCCCGTGATGAAGCCGTTACTTTCATTCCATATACCTTTGCTATCAATTTCCCTATAACCGTTTAGGTGAGTTCATAGCATCGCATTTCAATCTTTTTATAAACCCGCAAGGGGGATACATGCTATAAACATGAATGTAATTATTTTTGTATGCTATTTCAATTTACTATTGCCTAAGTAACTGCTTTGCCTTCAAGTCCCCATAATCATGAACCGTTAATTACTCTCCATAGTATGCGCGAATGATGTGAATAGATCTATTTGGGCTGGACTCCCCGTTGGTGTACCCAGTTACGTATAACCAATTACGCATCATTAGAAATCAAGCGGGTATTTTGGTAAAGGTACCCGCAGGGGCTATAACGTGTCACCATACCCTAAGGCTTCAGATTCATGAGCTAATGGAAATAATAAATATGTTTTCAATAATAGGTGTATATCAACGTAGCCCAATATCGCATTTTCATTCAAATTACATTACTTAAACCTATGGATTTCACTCAACCTTTTGTGTTGACTTTTTAGCATGTTTTATCTCAGGTAACTAATGGCACGGAGTGGCGAGGACATAAAGATGGAAAAACCGTTATCATTTAAACTTTATTGTATAGATTTTGGGAACCTCTCGTTTGTAAAAACTCTAAAGAAATAATGAATGATAACTTATTTTCAAAAATGACTCTTTTTGATTCGTTTTCTATGATTATGACTGTTGTACCTTGAAGTAATACCCCAGATTAGCTTCCGCTGCTATATGTAAAAATGGGGGTGTTATAGATTTGGTATTAGAGCCAACGTTATAGAGAACAATATTAAAACCTTAACTATAACTACTTTTCTTTTTTACATCCAAGAAAGTCCTCCGTGCCGCTATATCTCCCAGAATGGTATGTAAAGTTACATAACTATTATATTACTAAATAAATAACTTATGTTATTTACTGCTGGGTTGTTAAGCATAACGATGTCTTCCCCCGACCATCCTACTTCCAATTTGGAGGATGCCTTTTCTTCTAATTTCCCAAACTATGTTCCCCCGGCTTCTCCGAATTATGTCCCGGCCTCTCTAGGGAAAACTTACTCTAGTGCTTCCAATTCATTTAGAATTGTCCCACTAGCTTCACCAACTCTTTCTTTATTTCATGACGATTCTTACATGAAAGTTTTACAAGCTTTCTATACTAAAAAATCACCAATCCCGCCTCCAATTATCATACCTCCTAAACATCAAGAATTCTTTCTTCCGGAGGGAATTCTTTCACCAACAAAATCATCTTCTTCTACCCCGTCCCAACCTCAAGCCTTTGAGATTGGCGAAACCTCTTGAAAGTCAACTATCAAGCGATATGAGGAGCAAATCCAGGATATCCTAAACAATTTAGATGCACTCCTCATCGAAGGTATTGAATATATCAAAAACGGCATCGAAGGTCTCGGAAAAGGGCGAATAATCATCCAGCAAGATTTTGATGCTTTGGAAGCCGAACTTTAGCAAGCTCGTGCCCAGATCACCAAACTCCAGAGGAAACAAATGAATAGCAACCATAAGATTTCCCTAGCCCGCTTTAGAATCAATGAATTAGGAGACATTATCAATGATATGAATGTTCGTCACCAAGTAGACATAGAAAATCTCATGGATTCCATCATCGAACTCAAGAACCGTATGGAGTGATCATCTAGTTTCTAGTTTAAATTCTAGTTTTTTAGCTTTAACATAGCCACGGGATGTATGGTATAAATAAAAACACTTGTCAAATCTTGACTATGTATAGTACTAAGGCAAGGTGTTCTTAATACAAAGGCAATCTCGTTATCTACCTTGTTGTTTCTTACCGCTTTATTCATCTCATCATTATTCATCATTCATTCATCATTCATCCGTCATACTCATCATTATATTTGTCGTCATTTCATAACCTATATCCAAAACTTCAATATCTCCGGTGTTAAACATGCTTAAAGTTTAAAACTAAGTATTCCTCTTTAAACATTTTAAGCATTACTCTTGTGATATCATTCTTATTACGTGTTGTCTTTTGTTGATAGAATGCCTCCAAAACGAGCATCAACATCGGAAGCACCGGCTATGACTCAAGCTGCCATTAGAAAGTTAGTTGCTGATAGTGTTACTACGGCTCTAGAAGCTCAAGTTGCGACAATAGCAAGTGTTAGTAATCCTGACAGGAACACCGGTCCTACTGGAACTCCTGCAGTAAAGACGGGAAACTACAAAGAGTTTATTAGTTGTCAACCTTTCTACTTTAATGGTACGGAAGGAGTAGTTGGCCTTATTCGCTGGTTTGAACGAACCGAATTAGTATTCTTTCGTAGCAGATGTGCCGAAGAAAATAAAGTAACATTTGCTACTGGTACTTTAACTGACGATGTCTTATCCTGGTGGAATGCATATGCCCAGCCTATGGGAATAGAGCAAGCTAATCGAATCACCTAGACTGAGTTAAAAAGGCTTCTGACAAACAAGTATTGTCCCCGGACTGAGATCAGAAAGATGGGAGAAGAACTTTACAATCTGATTGTAAAGGGAAATGATCTTAAACCTTATGTTAGAAGATTCCAAGAATTAACGGTTCTATGTCCAAACATGGTGCCAAACAACGAGAAACTCTTGGAAGCTTTTATCGGGGGACTACCTCGAAGCATTAAAGGAAATGTTACTGCCTCTAAACCTCAAACTTTAGAGAAGCCGTCAACATAGCCCAAAGGCTAATGGATCTAGTAACTAAGCATACTCCAATGCAAGTATCAAGTGACAACAAAATAAAGTTTGACGACAGAAGAACTTTCAACAATAGCTCCCGCATCAACAACAACTACCGCTATAACAATCACCAAAACCGAAGGCAAGAAGCTGGTAGAGCCTATGCTGTTACTTCATCAGAAAACAGTAGGTATGCCAGAGATCTCCCTTTGTGCAAGAGATGCAATTTCCATCACACCGGACCTTGTACTAGCAAATGTAATATTTGCAACAAGGTAGGCCATTTGAGCAAGAACTACCGAAACAATAGGCCAGCTACTGGAAGTAATCAACTACCAGTAACAGTTGTATGTCATGCCTGTGGAGAAAAAGGACATTATATAAATCAGTGCCGCAAGACCAACATCAATGCCCAAGGAAGAGCCTACATGCTGAAAGATAGGAATGCTCAACAAGACCCGAACGTAGTTACGGGTATGTTTCTATTAAATCAGCATTTAGTCAAAGTATTGTTTGATTCCGGAGCTGATAGAAGCTTTATATCCATATCTCTTGCCTCTAAGCTAAATATTCCGTCTATTACAATAGATACCTTTTATGATATCGAAATGGCTGACGGAAACTTAGTAAGCACAAACACTGTTATTAAAGGCTGCACTTTAACTCTGCTAAATCAACCTTTCGAAATCGATCTCATGCCAATTAAGCTTGGTAGTTTCGACGTTGTCATCGGTATGGACTGGTTATCCAAGTATCATGCCAAAATTCTCTGTGACGAAAAAGTCGTTCACATTCCTATCAACGGTGAAACTCTAATCATTCGAGGTGATCGAAGTAAAACTCGACTAAATCTCATATCCTGTATAAAAACCGAAAGGTATATATCCCGAGGTTGTCAAGTTTTCATGATTCAAGTAATGGAGAAGAAATCAGACGAGAAAAGACTAGAAGATATTCCCGTAGTCAAAGAATTTCCAGATATTTTTCCTGAAGATCTACCTGGTCTTCCTCCCGTTCACCAAGTAAGATTCCAAATCGACTTAATCCCCAGAGCAACACCTGTAGCTAGAACACCTTATAGATTAGCTCCTTCAGAAATGTAGGAGTTATCTAACCAACTTCAAGAACTAACTGACCGAGGTTTCATTCGACCAAGTACTTCGCCTTGGGGAGATCCTGTCTTATTTGTTAAAAAGAAAGACGGATCTTTCAGAATGTGTATCTATTACCGAGAGTTGAATAAACTTACCATAAAGAATCGTTATCCATTGCCCAGGATCGATGACTTATTTGATCAACTTCAAGGTTCAAGCGTTTACTCAAAAATCGACTTAAGATCAGGTTATCATCAACTGAGAGTAAGGGAAGAAGATATTCCTAAGATTGCTTTTAGAACAAGATACAGAAAATATGAATTTCAATTCATGCCATTTGGTTTAACAAACGCACCTGCTGTATTCATGGATCTCATGAATCGTGTGTGTAAACCATATCTAGATAAATTTGTAATAGTGTTTATAGATGATATTATTATTTATTCTCGCAACGAAGAACATGCAAATCATCTCAGAATTATCTTGGAATTACTCCGAAAAGAGAAATTGTATGCCAAGTTCTTTAAATGTGAATTATGGATTCATATCGTGCAATTTCTTGGTCATCTCATTGATAATCAAGGACTTCATGTTGACCCTGCCAAGATTGAAGCTGTTAAGAATTGGACATCTCCCACTACACCCACAGAAGTGCGTCAATTCTTAGGACTCGCCGGCTATTACCGAAGATTTATCAAAGGTTTTTCAAAAATTGCAAAGCCTTTGACTAAATTAACCCAGAAAAACAAGAGTTATATCTGGGGCGAAGAACAAGAATCAGCTTTTCAACTCCTTAAACAAAAACTCTGTGAAGCACCAATCTTAGCATTACCAGAAGGAAACGATAATTTTGTCGTTTACTGTGATGCATCTCTTCAAGGGTTAGGAGCTGTATTAATGCAAAGAGAAAAAGTCATTGCTTATGCATCTCGACAACTCAAACCTCATGAAGAAAACTATACCACTCATGATCTTGAATTAGGAGCAGTAATATTCGCTCTTAAAATCTGGAGACACTATCTATACGGTACAAAGTGTACAGTTTTCACTGATCACAAGAGCCTTCAACATATTCTTCGTCAAAAAGAATTGAATATGAGGCAACGCCGATGGTTAGAATTACTCGCAGATTATGATTGTGAGATTTGCTATCATCCCGGAAAGGCAAATGTTGTAGCAGATGCCTTAAGCCGAAAGAAACAAATCAAACCTCTCCGAGTTCGAGCATTAATCTTAAACGTTCATCTAAAATTATCATCTCAAATTCTTGAAGCCCTCAAAGAAGAAAATGTCAAAAACAAGAACCTACGAGGAATGGACAAATCATTTGAAATTTGTCTTGATGGAACTCGTTGTATCAAAAACCGAAGCTGGTTACCACTTTTTGGCGGTTTAAGAGACTTAATCATGCATGAGTCTCATAAATCAAAATATTCTATTCACCTGGGTTCTGATAAGATGTACCACGACTTAAAGAAACTCTATTAGTGGCCTAACGTGAAGGCAATCATCGCAGAATATGTTGGCAAATGTTTGACATGTTCTAGAGTTAAAGCAGAATGTCAAAAGCCATCTGGCTTATTGGTACAACCGGAAATTCCTATGTGGAAATGGGAAAGGATAACAATGGATTTCGTTACAAAGCTACCCAAAACCTCAATTGGACATGATGCCATCTGGGTTATTGTCGATCGCCTTACTAAATCAGCGCATTTCATTCCCATTCGAGCGACTGATAGTATGGAAACTCTTACAAGGTTATATATCAAAGAAATAGTCTCTCGACATGGCGTACCAATCTCTATCATCTCCGATCGTGACTGTCATTTCACATCTAGATTCTGGCAATCATTGCAAAATGCTTTGGGTACTCAACTAGACATGAGTACAACATATCATCCTAAAACCAATGGACAAAGTGAAAGAACCATCCAAACACTCGAAGACATGCTACGAGCTTGTGTTATAGATTTCGGGAATGGATGGGATAAACATTTACCATTGGTAGAATTTTCCTACAATAATAGTTATCATGCCAGTATCAAGGCAGCACCGTTCGAAGCACTTTATGGACGAAAGTGTAGATCACCTGTTTGCTGGGCCGAAGTTGGAGATTCTCAACTTACAGGCCCAGAAATAATTCAAGAAACCACTGAAAAGATCGTGCAAATTCGTCAACGCTTGCAAGCTACAAGAGATCGACAAAGAAGTTACGCCAATATAAGGTAAAAGCCTTTAGATATTTAAGTTGGCGATCGTGTTATGTTAAAAGTATCACCCCGCAAGGGTATCTTTCAATTCAGAAAACGAGGAAAGCTTAATCCTCGATACATTAGACCATTCAAAATCCTTGAACGAATTGGGCCCAGTGGCATACAAACTAGAGCATCCTGAAGAGCTTAGTAGTATCCACAATACTTTCCACGTTTCTAATCTCAAGAAATGCTTATCCGATGAATCTCTTATTATTCCAATGAAAGAACTTCAACTCGACGACAAACTCAACTTTGTAGAAGAACCAGTGGAGATAATGGACCGTGAAATCAAGCAGCTAAAGAGAAGTCATATTCCTATAGTTAAAGAACGATGGAACTCTAAAAGAGGGCCAGAGTTTACATGGGAACGCGAAGACAAAATTCGTGCTAAATATCCTCATCTATTTTCAATCATCACTTCAACATCAAATTAAATCTCGGGACGAGATTTCTGTAAGGATGGGGGACTATAACAACCTACAATTTTCATAAATGTAAATATCCATCTATTAAGTTAGATGATGTACAATCTATCAATTATATATGAACTCACCTTTTTCAGGGAAATTTTTCGCTTTATTACATTACTTACTTTGCCAATATCTCGATGTACAACATTTCTTGCATAACTAAAGTTAACGGGCTCAGGCAACCTATCTATGGCAATCCTATCTTCATATATGTAAAGAAAACATCATAATATGTCAAGTGAATATTATAATATCATTTTTACAAAGTACATTACTCATATAAGGTACCATTTGCAACATTATATCAAAACGGGCTTTAAACCGTTACCGTATGCCTCTAAACCCTAAATTCATGAAAGATTAACATCTAAAGTGAATGCACAAGCTACCAAAGCATATGTACAAGTAATATAACATCTTATTTAAAATATAAAATCTCTTCAAGTCAAAGTACAAGTCTCTAAAAGCTCAATGTACAAATCATTAAGCATGATCTCCAAAATAGCCGTTTTACCTCCGTTTTCATTCTAATTTCTTCACCACCACTTGTGTGCAAGCTACTACACTCAATATACAATGTGTAAACCCTAATTATTCTATTCATAAACTTTCATACATCTTTTTACACTCAAAACCCTAATTCAAAACCCTAAACCCTAAAACCAAGCTAGTTTCTAAACCATGACTCGTTTCTTCATTTTTATCCATTGTAAACTTAAACCAATACTTGAATAAGTTATAATAACATAAATTACAACATTCTCAATCATAATCCATTATCATTTCATCATTATACTTCAATTATACAAGAAACGAATCCAGAAAACCCTAATTGTGCCCTAATTGTGATTTTGACCCGTTTACTCATTTTCCTTACTACCCATTTTAACCCAAACCACCTATCAATTCTTTTTTAAACTTTTTGATTATAATCCTTAATGATAAGACTTAGGATCAGTAACCTAACTATTCATAATCAAATGTATAAAGAATTTACAAGCTAAAAACGTCAATCCGAACCCTAATAAGCCCTAAATGTACCCGTATACACCTTTCTTTCATTTTGACCCATTTTCACCAATCTTTTTGCAATCAAGCACCTCCATGACTAAGCTACTTCATTCCTAAGCAGCTTACAAGCACCTCTCTTCAAATATCTTCATCTTATATTGTTTAAAAATGGCACATGGTCTCCTTGTTTTTCCTATCTTAGCCGCGGCATGCAATGGGGTAAACACCTCACCAAAGCTAGTTTCTAGCTTAACCAACACACCTACTAGCCCCTCCTCATCATCCTCTAGGTATTTCTTAAGTCCTAAACCAGATCATCCAATTTCCTTGAAGCTGAAAGTTCAATTAACCTAAAAAATAGCAACCTAAACCATTCATTTTTCTTCATCCCCCACTTCCTCCTCTATAACCCTTACATAGAAGCAATCCTTTGCTCTAATAGATCCTAAGTGATCTTAAGAAGGCTCAAGTACAGAAAGGAAGCAAAAGAAACCAAGAAACGAAGCCCGGGAGTCGTTATTCTAGGCGTACGAAGCTAAAAGTCCCGATTCCGACCCGTATCTAGCATAAGCCATGACAAGGTTCTCTAAGATTAATATTCTTAATTCATACCTTTATAATTTTCATATGATCATGCTAAAATCATAATATAACAGCTTTGAACTCAAAAACCTATGTGTTATACCTTTTTGATCCAAAACCGTACACCCGAAACCCTAATTTCATGTTTTTGCTTAATCTATAAGCTAAGCTTGTAAACTATTGTTATAATCTATCCCATAAGAGTTACTAACAATTAAAATCAGTGCTATTGCTATTACGATCATTGAAAGGTTCATGAAACAGAATTTGAGATTAAAACCCGGCCGTTTTTCATTTTAAAACCTAAATATGGCCGTTATTGCTTCCTAGCTTAACGAATCGTTAATTTAAACTTGCGTTGTGTTAAATCTTTATATTTTAGTTTATTATAACTTATCTATGTCTATTGAAATGGTTAAACTAAACTTGCATGGCAATATTGGACATGTTTTGTAATTTATAATCCATGCATTAAGGGGGTACAATCTCGTAACTTTTAGAAACTTATAACTAAAAGGACAAAAGTGTCATTTATCAAAGTTAATAACAACAAGGGTCATTATAATCACATTTTAAAGTACAATGTTTACTTGGTATCAAATCTTTTCAAATTGTAGGACCAATATAGTCGTAAAAGTGCAGAACTCTATGGGAATACTGCCACTTTCACAAAACTCAAGGTCTAAAAAAATAGTAACATTTTGAAACAGTATAAAAAACATAAAACGTTAAAAACAATTACAAGACATCACTTTAATTAACGTTGACGTGCTTACATTTCCAAATATTGAATAAAATGCTTAAAACCAAAAAACTTCTTATTGGTTTTTTAAAAAAATATCCCCTTTTTAATTTTATATCATTCATCATCGATGTGCTTTCAAAAAATCATGTCACTGAGATTCATATCATACCACAAAACTAAGGAGCTTCATATAAAAGGAGTTTCATCTTGTATTAACACGTTCTGACTGAGTTGTTTGGTTTTAATCGATTTAAAAGTGGCCCTAGCTCCTCAAAAATCAACGTTTACTGAAATGACTTCTGAATATTATTGCCCGAACTTGTTATGAAAATGTTTAATATCAAACCGACATCAATGTAAATATCTTACATATCAATCAAACTAATACTTGAACATATATACCCCGGTATGCCGTACAAAGCCGTTACTTTCATTCATAAAATTATGCTAACATTTCCCTATAAACTGTTCATGTGAATTCATAGCCTCTGTGCATTTAATCTTTTTATAAACCCGCCGAAGGTGGGATACAGCTATAAACAGAATGTAATTATTTCAGTATGCAATTTCAATTTACTATTGCCTAAGTAACTGGTTTGCTTTAAGTCCCCATAAACAGGAATCCGTTAATACTCTGCCGTAGTAAGCGCGAATGTTGTGAATAGACAATTTTGGTTGGACTCCCCGTTGGTGTACCCAGTGTACGTGTAAGCCAATAGCACATCATTAGAAATCACAGCGGGTAATTTTTGGCAAAGGTAACCCAGCAAAGGGCTATAACGTATCACCATACCCTAAGGCTTCGGATTCATGAGCTAATGGCAATAATAAATATGTTTTCAATACCGGGTGTATATCAACGTAACCCGAATATCGCATTTGCATTCAAATTATATTACTTAAACCTATGGATTCACTCAACCTTTATTTGACGTTTTTAGCATGTTTTATCTCAGGTAACTAATGGCATGGAGTGGCGAGGACATGAAGATGGAAAAACCGTTATCATTCAAATTTATTGTATAGATTTTTGGGAACCTCTCATTGTAAAAAATCTGTAAGAATAATGAATGGTAACTTATTTTTAAAAAAACGACTCTTTTTTTATCATTATCGTTTTCTAAGATTATGACTGTTGTAACCTTAAAGTAATACCCCAATTAGCTTCCGCTGCTATATGTAAAAAATGGGAGGAGTTAACACGAACCGAGCATACCAAAACAAAAAACAATAAAATATAAAAACCGAAAAAACAAAACAAATAGGTCAGTTCGGCTCCATTCGGTTGGATTTCATTTTTGATTGATTTTGCTCGCCCTACTCTAAACAGTAAACACAGTCAAATACGTTGGTTGCTTTGAAAGAGACAAAACATAATTCGGTGTTTTAATTTTAATAAAATATGACAATAATTAAATAAAATTGAAATAATGGTAGTATTTGGGGATCTATACAAATGCAAAGCAACCTTTTAAAGTTATTATGAACTTTTAGTCTTCCGCTAAAACTCCCGCCCATATTTTCCCAAAAATCAAAACTATCCCACCCATCTTTTCCTAAAAATCAAAACTATCCCACCCATCTTTCTTCCCCAAATCAAAATGCTAACGCTTCCACATCCACCAATAATAAGGTATTAATTCACTTTCACCAGACATTTTCTCTTTTTCTTCTTCCTCTAGAGTTTCTTCAGGATCCACCAATAATAAGGTATTTGAAATTCGGGTTTAAGCCCTAATCCGCCATCAATGGCTATTTTATGCTTCGATTTCATGTGATTCTTGTATTATTACAACATAAATCTATCGCTGAATGTTTTTTATATGGATTTTACAGGCTTTACCATACCCACCAAACACTCGATGGAATGCTTGAATGAAATGAGTGTGTTGGTGTAAATTTGGGCTAAATTATAAGCAAACAAAGGTAGATCTCTCATTCGTTTTTATTCACTTTCTAGTTTATTTTTCATCTAGTTTATAGTGTTATGTTTAGTGAAAATCGTTTGGCTTTATTCATTAGCATACTTTTAATAGATCTTGATGGGAATACTCTACAGCATTGTGAGTTTTGTAGTAATTGTTGCTTGTTATGAAACGAGATATGTTTGTTCGCCTACTACGAGTTCTACTTGAATGGGAATGTTGTAAATTTAACTGTATGCATTTATGTGAATGTACTTTAGTGAAAAAAAGAGAGAAGCTTTATATCTGAGACTACTATCAAGGTTTTAGTTTTGAGGTCTATTTCAAGTACTTAAAGCTTATTTGCCATTTTGCTATTGTTTCTATAGCATATCATCTCAGATGGGGATTACAATTTTGAATTGTTAGATGTAATTTTGTATTTTGACATTGGTTTATGTTCTATTTTCTTATCACAAATTGATTTTCTTGCGTATATACTATTCGCTTCCCTTTTATTATTGATAATTGATGATTGATATTTATTTATTTGATTATTATAAAGAACAAGTGTTGGGTTAGGAATTTTTTTTCATGTCGAAGGATGTAGACAGTTTAGAATATTCTTGGCCTCTTTATATGTTTTTGCTGGTATCTAACTGATTTAGCAGGTTTGTGCAGACCAAGAATACCATTCTGGTGCTATAGATTGTAGAACAGAAAACTGGGAGTCAAGCCCAACAAGTCAAAACTCTCTTCTTCAAATGTTGCACTAAAGCTAGTTACATGTCAGGTGGCTATTAATTCTCCAAAAGTAAAAGCATTTATTTATGGGAAAGATGTATGTATGGTTTTTCTTATAAGTTATAATGATGGACTAATATGTGTTATGGTGGTAATTTGTAGTCATAATGCTAGTGGTTTTTTCAATACAATATAGAATTGAAATAAAGTAAAGTTATGGACTACTGAATTATCATCATGATTTGTTCAATTTTAAATGTAAACTAATTTAGGCTAATATTTGTTATATATGCTTACAAGAATGGTGTTCGACAAGTAGGTGTGAAATCTATGCTCTGTAACTTTATATTTGATATTTAGTTTGATTTGTAAGAGTGTACTTGTATTCTATGCATCTTCTTGCTGATTTGTAGCTTATGCTCTGATGCCTTGCTAAAATCTTATTGGTTTTCTATTTTTTCCAGTACCTACTATTTTATATCGGAGCTCAGTAGGTAGTAGAGAAGGCTCTCATGTTGCTGTGAGTGCACTTTGCATCGCATCCTAACATGGTACATTTACATTTATCCTTATTTCAATGCCGATTTGTTATATCAATACAGTAGTTTCAATTCATGAAATACTTGTCACTCTGCACTTAGTTAATAATTCATCATCCACTTTAAACGCCCCAACCCAGACAATGTATCTTCCAAAACCTCTGCTACTAAATTGAAAAAGGCAAATACCAGAGCAAGAAAATTAACCTTTGATGATGATGATTGCATTCAGTTTTGTTGATTCAGATGACTATATCAGAAATATAACTGTTTGATTCCATTTAGTATAAGTCCCCTAAACACCAAAAAATTTCCTGTAACATTCACATATAGCCTGATCATAAATTCATAATTCCAAATTGTGTTTTGAGAGATTAGATGGAGATTAATTATAATTGTAGCCGAAGCCTATACTAAAAGCTCATGTAAGCTTTGTCTACTCAACTCAAGGTTGTGTCAAATTTTGTATACATACATATTGTAAAATGTTGCATCTATATCTATTTTTAATCAAGACATACACTTTTCAAAGTGTTAAATGAACTTGCTCTATTTACTAATTTAGTGAGTGATGAATTCTATATCAGTGATAGGCCATGATTATAGCTTATAGGA
The DNA here is from genome assembly GCA_026074375.1 of Tanacetum coccineum. Taxonomy (NCBI): domain Eukaryota; kingdom Viridiplantae; phylum Streptophyta; class Magnoliopsida; order Asterales; family Asteraceae; genus Tanacetum; species Tanacetum coccineum. The sequence goes on along the minus strand of BQNB010008347.1, from coordinate 40,616 downwards.
AACAGATCTATATAGCCCTTGTTATGTATCCTCAGCATGTGAACGAATCGGGCTATGCTATCTTTCAAATAAATAAATAGAGTTTGTGTTCCTCTATCCTAATTCTAATTGTTTTGTTAGAACTTACTCAAAAAAAGTAGAAAAAAGCAGGTTTTGGACACACCCAACCTTCTATCGCGGGTTAGAAATACATTGCATATTATTTTAGGACTTGGTGTAGCAGTAGGTTGTTAGCAGAAATCTTGCTAAAAAGTTTGAACATTTATTGATTGTGCCACCTGAACTTGTTTTGTGTTAGGGAGCAGTTTCTTGGATAGCCTGCTGATATGCCTTGCATCTTCGAAAATGTGAACTAAAAAACTGTTCATACGTCATCTTTGTTATTTTCTATTTTCGTTGTCGGTCGTCACTTATCAATTAATTGAAAGTGTACATGCTGATATCATGACCTTAGCTTCTGTCACATGGTGTTTGGAAAACGGTTTTCTTACTTTCTTACATATAAAAAGGTTGGAGCTTTTGTGAATAAAAGGGTAACCCCCTCGGGTGTCCGATCTGGGGGCTCACAAGAACAAGAAAAAAACATAGAGAACCTTTTGCACCCTAAACTAATATATTGATTCTTTTTGTAACATAACTTCATATATGGTTTTATATATATTAAATCTTGATGCTTAAAGTACTGATTGCTCATGAGATATTATAAAAATCTGAAAATGATCATGAAACTGAATTACATAAATTGTGTGTTAGCTTTCTCATTTGTTGCAATGATTATTGTATATGTCATTGTTGATCTAGAATTATAAAATTTTACCAAAAAATTCCTTACTTCTGTCCTATGGCATATGAATATAAAATAGATATGGATCGCAAGAAAGCGAAATAACAACTTCATAAAGCCACAGCGGTTTGACAAGTGTGATAGTAGTTTGATCATCATATTAGAGGTATCAATGTAATGTGGATTTGCAAACGATAATATATACAACATGTAAGTTGCTGATTTGGTGGAAGAGTTGAACGCGATCATTGGCGCATGGTTCACATTGTGGCGAGATTAGACCTAGATAATTAAGTTGAATTCTAGTGTTTTTCTTTATGGTTATTTGTTGAATTCTAGTGATTTAATTTGATTTGAATTTTGTATTTGTTTTATGTTAAGCTGAATTGAAATTGTCTTTATTTACTTTAATTTGTTGATTTTGACATTTTTGGTCCATCTAAATCAGTTTATATATATTTGCTGTATTTATATTTCTTTATTTTGGTGGGTTAAATTTGTAAATTTGGGAATTTATTAAAGAATTCCAAAATTAAAAAAATAGATTAAAAAAAAGACAGGTTTTGAGATAAAAACATATCTTTTTAATCTATATAAAAACAGATTGGATGTTTATATAAAGACATGTTGCGGGAGAACCAGTGTCCATTTCCAATAAAACATGTATGTTTATTTTAGTATGGAGACCAATTCTTAGGGAGAGAACCGGTGTCGATTCTTCTAATAGAGACTGGTTACATAACCGGTTTTCATATGTTTCGATCATAGAGATACCCCCCTCCCCCCTCAGAGAGTGGTTCCAAAACCACTCTTTATGGGCTATTTTGACAAATTTCTATGGCTTTTTTTGTAGTAGTGTGTTGAAAAACCTAAGAAACAACACACAAACCATGATGGTTTCCAACATCCTTCTTCTTCTCATGGTACACATGTGGGTTCTAAGGTTCATTTTAAGCCTGAGAAACCAGTTTGGCAAGCCGTCTCTAAAAAGAATAGTGTTAGTTCAAGTGGTACGAAACTGATTTTTAAAATGTCTAGAAAAGTTGCGAGTTCTGCTAACCCTTTTTATGCGCTTATTACGATTGAGGAAGGTGATGAGCTTGGATCAAATGGGGGGTCATCTAATTCAGGTAAGAAAGTTGTCTAAGATGTGGTTGGTTCGACATCTGGTCCCTAAGTATTACACCTTTAGGTTGCAAGGATTAATAAACTTAAAGGTCAGACGATTGAGGGGAAGCTTGTGTTACTGGGTGATGATTGGAAACTATAACAACCCGAGTTTTAGGTCAACGTTTATCCCGAGCTATGATAATTGTTTTTTCTATGTAATTGATTTTAGTCGTTTATGCTATATGAGGTTTGGTGAAAATTTCCGTTTATTGGGAAATTTCAAGCCGTGATTGAGTTTCTTTTTGTTTTTAGCTTCCGAGTAAGTTAGAAAAATTTATGTTGTCGCTCTGAGAGCGTGACTATTTTATTTTTGTATTTTAAGGTTTTTCTACGAGTTTTTGTAAAAACCATGTTTAAAGGTCATGTTTTACGCGATTTAACGTTTTATTAAATGTTTTAAACTAAATTTAGTGAGACAGAATAAAAATATTTACGAACGTGGTGTGACCCGAGCTTGTTGGCTGATTTAAAAATAAAATAAAATGCTTCGTACTAATTTTGAAGGACTAATAAGGATGGAGGGACTAAAAGTGCCAAAGTGTCAAATTTGTTTCCTATAAAAGGAAGCTCATACTTCCATTATTTTCTTTTTAGTAAAACTTGTTGTTCCTCCTCCCTCTTTGAAACCCACGACCGGCCAAGCACCACCACCACTATTCTCGTCAAATTTCCGACATGCAATACAATCTAAATGTATATTCTTGATCCCCTCATCAAGGCCTACACATCCCACTAATAAAATCCCACATGCAACAAGTATTTTGAAAGTATAAAATTTGGTCAAGTTCTTGTGATTTTGATGTTAAGAGGGTGTTTAGTGTTGCTAGATTAGTGTTATTAGCAAGTGGTTTGATTGAAAAAGGGTTTGGTTTAGTTGTTTGTATGTTCGTTCAATTTTAAACAAAAGATGGAAACCAAATCAAGTTTTTGTTATAGCATTGTGAGTATTCTAGTTATGTTCTAGTATGGTTAATTTGTTGATATTGCGTGTATTATGTTATGTGTTATAAGATTCAAGTGCGGAAATTATTGAAAGCGTATTTGGTTATTATTTGAAGTTTGATGGTTCTACTATATGTAAATAGGCTAGTTAAACATGTTTTGATAGTTGGTTTAAGTCAAAAACTTCATTTTAAAGGGTTTTGAGTTGACCAAGTTTGACCAGAAAGTTTGACCGCCTCGTAGCGAGTCGAGAAATTTTTGAAAGTTATTTTTAATAATGAAAAGTGATAGTTTTTGCCTTTAGCTACTTTTCGCTAGGTGGATCATCACGTAACTCTTAATAACGAACGTTTTACGACCAAGTCAAGTTTGGTTATTTTTGGTATAAAAGTCAACTATGAAGTTTGACTTTTGAAAGTCAAACTTGCGTATACATTTGAATATGGTTTGTAATGAGCAATGGGTTTGTAATACTAGTTAATTGATGACGAAATATGAAGTTTGGATAATATTATCCTTACTTTCGGCAACTTTCTAAAAATAGAAACTTTATGGAAAACGTTGTGATATTGTTAGTGCATCCTATATATACATGCAAGTATGCATTATATGAATTATTATACTTTTAGTCACGTACCGCTATATATGTATTATATTGGTCGCGATTGAGACGTGAAGTTATTTGCGCTTGTTGATTTGATTGAATTGGAATCTTCGCTTAAGGTGAGTTCATAGCCTCGCTTTTAAATCTTTTGACTGTTTTATAAACCCGCGAGGGGGATACATGTTTGTTTTATAAAATCGAACACATATGATTTTATGGTATGCGGGACCCGATTATGAGATTGTTTCTGCATAAGTTGCTATTGTCGAAGTCCCTTAATTCATGAACCGTCAATCACATATAATGGGTGAACGCTAATGCATTAAATAGATCTATTAGGTTTGACAGCCCTGTTCGGAGTTTGAATCCTTGTGAACACCTTGTCAAACAGACATTTTGTTATTAGAAATATAGAAGGTATATGACAATAATACATAGCTTGGGGGCAAACCTTATAAACATATAAAATGCCATACTGTATTGTTAACGTTCGGTTTTCTTTATTTTTAGGTGTCATTGAGCTCTTAATGCGCGAAAGAAAAGAAGTTGCTATACACTGTTTTTGTTGCTTTGTTTTCTCGAGAACTAATTATGTGTTCAAAGATCTTTACTTACTGATTACTTTAAATTCTATGAATTTCACTCAACTTTGTTGTTGACGTTTTAAACATGTTTTATCCCAGGTAATCAAGGCTAAAGGCAACGATGGCGTGGAGGTGTCGTGCGTGTATGGTGATTGAATTAAAGGAAAGGCTACTTGTGTGTTCCGGTCTTTCAAAAACAATGTCTTGTGTTATGATTAAAACAATGTCCTTTATTTGAACAATTGTCTTTCAAATACTGTATAGTTGGGGTTACGATTCTGTGGGGACCTAACGCATTTTAACTCTGAATAATTATGGAACACATGTGGTTTAAACGTCTTATTTAGGTCGTTTTCTATATTCGTGGTAAAGGATGATATTTAGTAACCCCAAATTGCTAATTTCCGTTGCGCAATCCGATGACCCTCGGGACGGGTGTTACAGTATTACTAACACATGTCTATTTCGTTGCTTAAAATGTTCTATCAAATACAATAATCAAAGACATTGTTTTATTTCAGGCGACACAAGCAAGTTTTGAAAACAAACAACCCGGGTAAACGAATAGCATTGTTAAAGAATGAGCACAGTGAATCTTTTGCTAAGTGGTTACGTGAAGAGGTAATTACTCGTATGTTGTTTATAATTGTTTGTTTGTTGCTAAATAGAAGTGAGTTTAGATAAAATGTGAAGTGTCCCTCCTGTATATGAAATTAGATAGAGGTCCACCAGCACATAATTTCATTATCCCAAACACTCCTATTCTTTAATTGTTTGTTTGTTGTTCCTGCAATTTAAAGGTAATATATACTTGTAATGAAATTAGGTTGAGAGAGAGTTAGAGAATATCAAAGATAGTGGATCAGAAACTGTAAGGGGATATCATTAAGGGCCTCGCGCCACCATAGTGAAAATACGAGGCTTATAACTCAATGGGTATACATTTGTGTATGAAAAGTAATGTGGGTATAGTTTATCAGAACAGTAGGGTTAGTGTTGAGGCAGTAGATCTTCACATATTCAAAGAAGTTGCAACCACAAGAAAAGTATTTTATTATGGGGTTTTACAAGAGATATGGGCACATACTCTTCTATTCCTAAGTATGAAACATCAATTATAGGACAATGTCTAATTCAAAAGGAGAAATGGGGGAGATCTCAAAGAAGTTGAATAGGAAATTTGAAACAATGAAGGAATATGAAAGGTTGATGGTGGGATAATGTTTGAATTTATCTTGAGAGGATTTGCAGAAAGTAAGATTTAGGATAAGGTTAAAGAACCCTTAAGTCTATGGATGAACGAGGATGAGTACTCTATTTGTTATGAGAATACAACTCATATGATGAATGCCTTTAAAGAAGCAAGAATTAAGTCAAGAGAGATGCTCTTATCTATTCATCATAGCCTAAAGATGCTTCTTGAAATCATATCTAGGATGAATAGGAAATTCGTGGATGAGAAAATCAAAAGGAATGACAAAAGAAAAGAGAAACTTAATGACTTCTAGAAAATAGGAACTTAGGAGTGCTTAAATAAGTGAAATTTTATCTTTTGTGCAAGTACTAGTATAGTGTTTTTATGTCAAAGTACTAGTATAGTGCTTTTAATATGGATGTAAGAATTATCCATGGATTGAATGATGTTATGAAATGCATGATAATAGATATAGATGCTTATTTATTATCATGATTGCACTCATAAATGTCTTCAAGATTCCAAATGGTAAGCTAATCCATGTTGGACTTGCACATGTGTATTTTGTTTCTTGTATCATCTTGTGTTTGCTTGTTGCTAGTTGTAGCCAAGAAAACTTTCGAAAGTAATGCTCTTGACCCCTGGATCCCTGCCTTGGAACAAGAGGGAGACGTGATCTAGGGGGAGAATGTCTAATGGTATCTATTCTCTCTTATACAAATATATCAACCTTCCATTAAAAGACCAAGACCTCGCCTTTTTGATTTGACAAAAGGGGGAGAAGGAAAGCAAAGCTAAGAGAAGCTTAGTATCAGGAAAAGCAAGCAATTACGGAAGCAAAGAGCAATAGCGTACATGGGAGCATACAAGCCATGCAAGACTCATACGGGTGAAGACAATGTTCAAGCTTCACCAAATTACAAGGCAAAGATCAAGACGTGAGCTTCATTAACGGCGGTCTTCATCTTTACTGCGTTTGTAATTTTATTTGCTTTCTAAAATTTTAGTTGTCATTCTATCACTAAGGGGGAGAGTAGATCTGTTGGCTGTAACATTGACTAAGAATCTTCTGTATGTTTTTTAACGATGACAAATAACATTCGCAAAACGTAAAATCACAAACGGTAGCCTAAATCCGCAAAACCGTATTTCACTAACCAGCGCGCTGAGCACGCGTTAGCGCGTGGCCAACATGCCATACGCGAAATCCATTTTGCGGATTTAGTAATTTTCGGCTTTCCTCTTACCCGAAACATGTGGAAACTTCAATAACAGGTCTAAGTATATACATGTATTTTAAGCATTTGGAAACACTCCAAACGGACAGTTATAGACTTAGAGAGGAGCAAAAATGTATCTCTCATTTTTTATAAAACGCCAACTCAACCTTTTAATCAAATGCCTCTAGCCGAAGGCCGAAGACTTCTTCTCTAAACCTAGGAAGATCATGTTTTTCAAAATCATAACAACATCAAAGTATTTTTTGACCCTAATCTGGATTTAGTTGTTTTAATCATGTAACGGGTTTCTCCCTTATTGGCCAAACTAAGTCAAAGGTCACTTTGTGTAAACGCATCCTTTCCCATTATGGGATATGCTTTACTTAAGACACAAAGCACTTAGCTTGTTTGTTCATGTATGATTTTGATCAAAATCCATTGTTGATATATGAATTAAAGTTTAATAACTAATTGGAGTTTAGTAGTATTTGGAAGTTATATTATACTTTGAATTTTTCACTTCCTTACAGATGTTGTCGTTGTGTGTGTTTATTTATGATAGTTTCAAGTTTTTAAATTTTAATATTTTTCCAACTTACCAAAAACGACACTTTTTAAAGGGCAGCTGTACACCTGCGGTGGTAGATTCGTGGTAAGTAGGGTGTCGAACACTTGAAGCGAGGTTAAATCTATCAATTTATTTATATTTTGGTTTATCTAAACTAAGTTAATTCTAATCTAAGTCAAACCTATGCTAATTCTATGTTAGTCCTAATCCTAATACTAACAGGTAAAAGGGAGGTTTCAGCCTGAGAGACTGGCACGGGTTTGGTCGGTGACTACAATCAATTCAAGACACTTTAACCCACGCAAACTAATTAACAGAAGATAAAAGAAAGGTCGAGCCTTATGATAGAAAACTGTATTAACCATTATTAATCTGATTAGAACGTTGGTTTGTTTATTAAGTGCAATGATTTCTTCTCTCGAGGTGGCATATCATTCTTAAGACTTAGGCGGGACTTATTTCTAAGACCTAGACACATTAATTCTGTCATAATTAAAGCATCCGCATAAAGCATCCTTATTTGCTGATTATAATCTATTTTAGGGATTAAAGCAATTGTGATCTTGTTAAACCGCTCATAGAGACTTTACCCACTTACTGCTTAATGGCAATCTATACACTAGTAGTCCACTTGTCCAACTATTAAATGGAATCACAACGTTATTTGTTAAATTATCTAGGTTCACCTGCTAGTCAACTTGTTCACTAAACCAAAGGCAATATCCAATTAACTAGTTAAGCCCGAAGCGTATCCTAGACACAGATTTAGCAGGACAATATTTGTGATCCTATGATTCTAGATGTATAAATCACTATATGGAGAGCTATCCCAGACACTAGATTACTTGGTCCGTATCACTAGATCCAGTTGAATGATAGGTCTCATTCAAAAGCACGTAAACAAGTATAAATTGATAAACATAAACAAGCATCCAACGATAAATCAAGAAATCGAGATAAACAATACCAAACATTCAGATCTTCATAATAATGGCTAATACCCAAAGGTATTAGCCTTCAAACGTCATAATAAATACAAGAGCAATTATTTAGCCAAGGTAAACTAACCGAGTTGACGAATGATACCAAAAACTGAACGATTACTAAAGTATATGGAATTACATGTTGTCTTCTATGGATTGGAATGCGTTGCAAGACCTCTTTTGCTCTTTTTCTCTTCTGAAAATCGACTTTTGTGGTTTAGGTATCGAGAATATGATTTAGCACGCTTAAAACTCGTTTTTGAGTTTTGTATTTATAGGGTCTGGAAGTCGATTCGATACGGTGTATCCAAGGGATTGGATATGGCGTATTGGGGGTTTCTTGGAGTGGGGACCACATTTGATATCTTCCAGAATATTCACATACTATATTCCCAATACGGCGTATTGAATTCTTCTGGATACGGCGTATTGATCTTCTTTCCCTTGTGGTCTTTGGTAAGTGCAGGCACGGATACGCCGTATCTTCCTTGATGCATACGGCGTATTGGTCTTCAGAATAGTAATCTTCAAAATATCTTCATTTAAGCTCTAAAACTCGTGCCTTTTGCTAACTTTCACCAAGTACTCCATAATTACTGTAATTCTCAAATATAAACGATTATGTAACAATTCTTTGCAAGAATTATACAAAATAGGTTAATAACATGGGATAAATGATGCTATAAAATCAACGTTATTTGATGTCATCAAATATCCCCCCACTTGAATCCTACTTGTCCTCAAGTAGCCTTTAGAAGTTTATAAAAATGTATCCCTAAGGATATTTTCTGTTAAAGCATTTATTTGATCTATTACAAGTATACAACCAAACATCTTACGAAATAGGAAGATGAAAACACTCAAATCACTCAACTAATCTATGTGGTAATATGTAACTAATTCGCTCAATTGCTCGGTCATGACGAGTATTCTATCATAAGCTTGGCAAGGATACACATCTCCACCACTAAAGCTAAGGAGTAACAAGTTTATAAAGGTAAATATGGGTTTTTGTATGGAAAGGCTTATGGTTGATCATTCTACAATCTTTCATCAGAAGTACCACTCCAACAGGGCATCTGAAGCACACATACATGGCCGTAACGACATAATAGACATGTGTGTTCGATAACATCCCCATTCGAATTTAACCAACGGTTAGGATGAATAATGATATAGGGTAGGGACCTTCTAACTTTCACCAAAAGTCGTAAACCAACGAGGCAGCTGAGACATGCATACATGGCCGTAATGACGGAATAGACATGCACGCTCGATCACATCCACGTTCGCGTAAAACCAGCGGCTAATCATTAGCCTAAAGTACAAGTTGCTAGACACTTTTCCTGACCGTTACCATGATAAAGACACGACTATTTACAACGTCTTGATCATCGATCAAAAACAACAACCTAAGTTGGTTTTCCCGTAACGGTCAACTTCCCAATCATCCCAAAAATTTACATACTCTACAAGGCAAGTGGCGATATCTTCCACTTTGTAGAATACTTTACATCGTTGATTCTTGTTGCGTATCAACGAATAATCGATCCTTCGTGTAATTTCTTCGGTAATTCTCTTGCGAAACGATTATCTTTAAACTTTCCTTCTTTTTTTGTTGCAATTTTTCTCATTTTTTTCATTTTTTATAACTATGCTTCAAATCTCGGTGTAGTTTAACCATCTTCACGGTCATAATAATTTCGAATAATTTCTTCGATAGTTCTTCGTTCTTCGAAATCACCAATAATTGTGATGGTAATAAAATCACATGAGTTTGGACTACTAATATACATTCCCATTTGCAATGTGCAAATTTCCAACCGCACCAAAGATAGAAAATGACACAAGACTCGGGAAATACAAACTTTACACTTTAAGCAACTAGCAACTGTAAATTAAACTTAATCTAACAGGGTAGGTTAAGGTGTAAGGGTGTAACGAAACAAATAATTGGTGTAATTCCTAAAGGATTGGCTCTACGGGTTGTTCTAGGGATCTTACTCTTAAAGTGAGAGTAAACAAAGGGTTTAAACGGGGGTTAACTAACCAGTGTAGTTAGTTAATAAGCAACATGTAAAGGCGATTTGGGTGTAACCCTAAAATTTACCAATTTAAACAAGTTACTCCATCTAAATCCATAGTACTTATCACTGCAGTCTCGAATAGATATACCAAGCCAAGTTCTAAAGTCTACAACATCACCGACACACTCATATTTTTATGGAATTTGGGTAAACATTTGGAAACGGAAAGGTTAAATCCTCACAATATCTAACAAGGGTTATTGTGTGTGGGTTATGTATCAAGTAATTTTACAAAAGTATGCTTGAAAATTTTTAAATTTGAGCATAATTTAAGCATTTTAATGTGAAAAATAGGACAAGTAAACATTCTAATTCCCATCCCCCCACTTGAATTATACAACGTCCTCGTTGTATAAATAAAACATTAAATACGGGAATTAAATAGAATTAGAATGAGAAACTCCCCTGATATTTGCTCGGTAGTGATTCTCCATGTAGGTTTATTGAGCAAGATTGTGTTGAACAACCGCTTTGAAGTTTCAAGACTCCAACACTTCAGTATCTCTAGATTTTGTAAATTCTCTACCAATATTCATCGATATTTCTTTGTTTCCAAGGTCTTGTATAAAACATAGGAAAAAAACATGTATTCCTATCTTGGTACCTATGGTTAATTTAAACTAAACTAAACAAAACTATACATGAGATCGATACGCCGTATCCATAAACTGGAATACGTCGGATTGAGAAACCTGTAAAAAGTATCTAAATACGGATCAGTATGTTGAATACGCCGTATCATGTGCATGAATACACCGTATTGACAAAACTGACAGCGAAGTCTTTAAGTTAGACTTTTCTTCAGCTTCTCACTCGGTGTGCGTCACCATCCTTATAATACCGCTTAGGGTCGAACGGAATGCCAAACGGCACATATAAATTCCTAATGAGAAAGAATAGCATTTCGTTTGCGTAATAAGTCCAAATCACGATATTTACTTTTAAATTTATGACAAAACTTCCCGCTTTGAAAGTTTTAGTGACTTTATCGTGACTTGTTTCAGAAAGCACATTTGACCCTTGTATAATTTCATTACCCTCTGAAGACTGTATTATATCGATATCATTATCATCATTGTCGTTTTACGACTTTAAATCATCAGGACGGATAATGTTGAAGGGGAAAAGATCATTAAAGTACAAAATATTTTGTTCCTCTTTATCATATTCAGACAATGATGTTTCATCTTTTAAATCAAATTCATCGATATGTTGAGGGTTTAAGATTGGTTTAGTTAATAAATCTGAAAATTTAGACATTAGAGAATCATTGTAAACAATAACTGGAAATTCATTCTCAAAATATTTAAAGAAGTCTAAATCATCAAAACAACTAGTAACAGGCTCATGTGATGGAAGTGAAGGCATGACTTTTTCATTATCGTTTTCCGAATCCGTTTTCAAATCATTAGTAGAAATTATTTTATAAGAAAACGAGTTTTTCTCAAAAATTACCGTGTAGTCTTCATCGTCAGAATCGTCAAACGAAATTCTAAAGTCAATTTCATCGTTAAGAGAACTTACCGTGGGTTCACAAGATAATGTTTTAGATTTCGGTCTCAACGGATTTGAAGTTGTGAATGACTTCATCATACCAGATCTTACCATACTTAGCAGTTTCCCAGTTAAACACTTTCCCACATTTTTGAGCTTTTTCTTCCTTGAGCCTGATGTATTCCTCCATAGTAATGTTTGAATCGTCCATCGTGTAACAATCTTACTAGGAAAACTATTAAATAACCAATACGTCGTATTTAGTTAACTGAATACGCCGTAGAACACAAACAGAATAAACAGGAAGGAATATAAACTACTGTAAATTACACTAATCTAATTAACACAACTCCTAAGGGTTAGATCTAATCTAATGCTAAAAACCAAAACATAAAATAAAAATCAAGATTAATTTTCACTCTCCGGCAACGGCGCCAAAAACTTGATGTGTCGTTATGTGGTGTTTATTTATGATAGTTTAAGTTTTAAATTTATATTTTGCCGACTTAACTAAGAACAACACTTTAACAGGCAGTGTACCCGGTCGGTGGTAGATTCGTGGTAAGTAGGGTGTCGAACACTTGAAGCGAGGTTAAATCTATCAATTTATTTATATTTTTGTTTATCTAAACTAAGTTAATTCTAATCTAAGTCAAACCTATGCTAATCCTACGTTAGTCCTAATCCTAATTCTAATAGGTAAAAGGGGGGTTTCAGCCTGAGAGACTGGCACAGGTTTGGTCGATGACTACAATCAATTCAAGACACTTTAACCCACGCAAGCTAATTAACTGAAGATAAAAGAGCGGTTGAGCCTTATGATAGAAAAATGTATTAACCATTATTAATTCGATTAGAACGTTGGTTTGTTTATTAAGTGCAATGATTTCTTCTCTCGAGGTGGCATATCATTCTTAAGACTTAGGCGGGACTTCTTCCTAAGACCTAGACACATTAATTCTGTCACAGTTAAAGCATCCGCATAAAGGATCCTTATTTGCTGATTATAATCTATCTTTAGGATTAAATCAATGGTGATCTTGTTAAACCCTAGCTCATAAAGACTTTACCCACTTACTGCTTAATGGCAATTTATACACTAGTAGTCCACTTGTCCAACTATCCAATGGAATCAGAATGTTATTTGTTAAATTATCTAGGTTCACCTGCTAGTTAACTTGTTCACTAAACCAAAGGCAATATCCAATTAACTAGTTAAGCCCGAAGCGTATCCTAGACACAGATTTAGCAGGACAATATTTGTGATCCTATGATTCTAGATGTATAAATCACTATATGGAGAGCTATCCCAGACTCTAGATTACTTGGTCCGTATCACTAGATCCAGTTGAATGATAGGTCGCATACAAAAGCACGTAAACAAGTATAAATTGATAAACATAAACAAGCATCCAACAATAAATCAAGAAATCGAGATAAACAATACCAAACATTCAGATCTTCATAATAATGGCTAATACCCGAAGGTATTAGCCTTCAAACGTCATAATAAATACAAGAGCAAATATTTAGCCAAGGTGAACTAACCGAGTTAACTAATGATACCAAAAACTGAATGATTACTAAATTATATGGAATTACACGTTGTCTTCTATGGATTAGAATGCGTTGCAAGACCTTTTATGCTCTTTTTCTCCTCTGAAAATCAACTTTTGTGGTTTAGGTATCGATAATATGATTTAGCACACTTAAAACTCGTTTTTGAGTTTTGTATTTATAGGGTTTGGAAGTCGGTTCAATACGGCGTATCCAAGAGATTAAATACGACGTATTGGGGGTTTCTTGGAGTAGGGACCACATTTGATATCTTCCAGAATATTCACATACTATATTCATGTTGATCCCACGCCTTGATCGATTCTTTACATAGTAAAGTATTTGTTACCTTAGATGAATCCAAAATAACAATAGTTGAGACTTTGTATGTATACCAAAGTGTATACGGAATCTACATTTTGATACTCTAGAGATGTTTATCAATGGAACAGTAATAAATAAACACACAATGAAATAATAACGAACTGCTTCAATATTATTAGAATGATAATACGAGTACTCTTGAAGTACTGGGGTTACAACCTTGAAGCTATCACTATATCTTTCTAAAAGTATTCGTCTAAGTGTATCTTATCTCTAAACCTAGGATCTCCATTTATAGAACACAAGAAGTCCTTTACAAAACTAACTACCTATCTATTAGGATCAGTTACAAACAACCCATAATATTCTCCATGCATACTTATCTCTAAGTCAGCAGCTTTGACCAACAGCAGTATTAACTTTTTCTCCTAGTAGTATTAACTAACACTGGTAGTACAAAGTATGTACTGGCAATACTAACTCCATTAGTACTGTTAGTTATACCTTGGCAGTATTAAGTCTTGTGAAGATTTATTCCTAACAATCCTCCCCTAAACTTGTGATTATCCTTCAAATCATCAAGTTTCTTCTAAATTAAATCTTCTAGTCTTCTTCCTTTGCCAATGATTCTTTTAAACATTACTTCTACTTCTGCACTTGAGATCTTATGAACCTCAGAAGTTCAATCGCCTGTGAACTCTCATGATCAACCTATAACTTCTTACTTAACATCTTTGACAACAGCTCTTGACTTAAAGGATATTTCTTCTCTGTCAGCATATGAATTGCTAACCCATTTTCCATCAACAGAAGGTGAATACCACAAAAATCATATAATTTCCAGCTTATCAAATTGTATTCATGCTGATTTTTCCAAATCTCATCTTCTTCATCAGACTCAAATAGAGTATATAAATCTCCCCACAGCATCAAATCATACCCTTCCAGTCTTGAAGCACTATACTTTTCCTTGATTAGTCTGTACAATTCCTCTATATCCTGTCTGTCAAAGTCTTCCAGCATCTCACTCAATACTTTGTAGTTCTTGGAACTGTCATCTCCTCTGAAAACTTGATAATACATAAAATTCTCTGTCAAAACACAAGTCTTCCAGTTTATAATAGGAAATTTATAGATAGAGATTCAACCACCATAGGAACTTCTTCTCTTGGTATTATATCCAGAAATCCTTTAAGTTCTTCCTCCCCAGCATTTTCCTCCATCTTTTGTCTCTTCCTTGTGCTTTTACTAGGAATAGATTTCTTTCTCTTTGCTCCAGTTTCTTTAGAGACTTCTTTCACTTCTTCTTGGTGATTAGATACTTCTTCTTCAATATTTCGGAGACTTTTGGAGACTTCACCTTTTCTTTCCCCCTTGCTCCAAATCCATAGGCCAAACTGTTTGATTAAATCCCAAACTTTTCATAGTTTGCATAATCTCATCATAAGTCATTTACTTGAAGTCTATAATATTGTATGTTCTCCTGTGTCTTCAATTTTTGATCTTTTATTCAGTGCTTGGGCAAACTAAAGCAACTGTCTTTGGTTTCATCTTTTGAGTATGATACCTTATGACTGAAGGATCATTCCAATCTATCTGCTTAGTAGACTTGGCTTCAGCCATAGCTCTTTGTCTTTCCTCTTCATCCTATTGTCTTGCAATCTCTTCATCTCTTGCAATCTGAGCTCTTTGTTCCTCATTCATTTGCTCTTCAAGTCTGATGGCTTCAGCAAAACTCAACCTTTCTTGTTCAAGCTCCTTCTTAGACTTCTTCTTGGGCTCAGACTCTATCATTATGGCTTTTCCCTTGTCTTGTCTTGACCTTTTCTCTGCACTCCTTCTTGTATACGTAACAGTTTGTCCAGCAGTACTAAGGTTTACCTCAGCAGTACTAACTATTGGAGCCTCTTCACTAGCAGTACCTTTCTTTGCACCAGCAGTACTAACTTCATCACTTCCTTTTTCACTGCCTTCTTGAGCTTGAATGACTTCAGTTGGAGTCACTTCTTGAATAAATAGTTCAGTTTCAGTACTTGCTTTTTCTTGAACCTCTTCTTCAGATAATTTCCTCCCCTGTTTGGAAGAATCATCTTCAATGACTTCATCATCTGAAAGAACAACCCTAGCTTTTCTCCTTGCTTTCCCAGTCTTTAGTTGAGACTCTAGCTTCTTGACCCTGAGAATAAGCTTAGTATATGCAGAACTGTAGGTTTTCTTTGTCTTCTTCAAGTCAACCTCTAATGCTCCAATCCTGTCAGAAAGTTTGGTAACCAAATTCATCAATTCATTAAGTTGCAATCTACCCTCATCACTTCCATGTGAGTGAACAACATGGAGAGGTGAGTCATGGGGTGTAGGAAAATGGTGTTCTGCTCTAGGTGATGGATGTGTTGGTGATGGTTGTGTTGGTGATGGTTGTGTTGGTGATGGTTGTGTTGGTGATGGTTGTGTTGGTTCAACTGTGATATGTTCAGGTGTAGGTGAATGTGTAGGGGAAGGTGAATGTTCAGGTGAGTGGGAAGGTGAGGATGTGATTCTTGAAGGTGAAGGGGAAGGTTCAGGGACATGTAGCATAGTAGGGAATAGATCAACCTCCTGTCCTGAAAATCCCTTGGTAGGCCTCTTCATATTGTTAAACACTTTCATGCTAAGTGAGGGTACAGGATATAATCTTGTGTGTTGTTGAAGCTGGTTTCTCTGCATATCTAGACATATCTGAATGAACCTAGGGTACATCAAAAACTTATGGGGACTAGAGATATTGGACACCATATGCTCAAAAATCATCCTAGAGAAATTATACTTCCTATTGGTAGCTAAACATATAAGGGCAGTGGCAATATTACTACTAAACTGCTCCCAAGCAGTCTTCTTTGGGCTAAGGCAATGAAGAATATTGTGAATAAGAAACCTCCATTGAGGTGAAAAGGCACCCTTTTGAAAAGTTAACTTATCTGAGTCTGTGTTATATCCCATACGCGCCAATTGCTCAAATATCTCCGAGTTGGGAATAGAAGAAAGACCATCCTGATCATCCAACTTGAGATGTCTTCGTAAAGATCCCTCAGTGATAGTCAGGGAGTGACCATCAATAGTAGCAGTAATCTTGACTTCTCCATTTTCAGCAGTAGAAACTTCAGCAGACCTCCAAAATTGTTTGATAAAGGAGACACAAACATCTGGCTTCTTTGTCAGTGCATAGCAAATGTGACTTCGATTTAGGAAATCGATGATTTGATGAAACCCTGCACTTCCTGTAGATTTTTCTAAGAACGCGACCATGTTGTGCTTGTCACAAAATTCCAAGTTTGCCATAACTGAAAGTGTGAGTAATTGAGTGGGATATGATCGTGGATGAATATATGAAAGCTGGAGAAAGTTAATTGCAATTTAAATAGAGAAACGTAGAGATATGGTTTGACCGATTTAAAGAAATTGAGTTTATCGTGAAGAAAGTTAACATATATATATAAAGATCACGAAAGTCCAATTGGTCAAACCCCTATAGCATAGGAATTTGGCGGAAATATCTCAACGGCTCTATTAATTAATGAAAAATCTGTTAGACTCAAACAGTACTAACGGTCATCCAGCAGTACTAAAATTTGTCTAGCAGTACTAAAATAAGCCTAGCAGTATTAACTTCTCCACCCAAAAGTAGTACAAACTCCAAAGTTTGTAATACTCAAAAATAACTTCACACAATCTCTCTTTATGTTTTTAAGCTCACATTGAATCTCTCAATTCTTTTGGCTTACGTTTCACTCTGTCTGTTTTTCACACAACTCTCTTTGTGTTTTTAAGCTCACAAAATATCTCTATTCTTTTTGGCTCACAATGCACACAAAGTATAGTTTTTGGCAAACTACCAGCCATTAACGTATTTTGATTAGTCTTTAACCAAGAGCCTTGCTTGGACTATCCAATGCTTCATTGTAAAAACATGGTGCAACTTGTGACCATATAGTTGAGTAAACTATCAACTAACAACGATTTAGAAGTCTTTAACCAGGAGCCGTTTGCTCTAGACTAGTCAATTCTTTGTTGTCTATGAGACATGGTGAACTGGTGACCATTTGTTGTGTGGTATTACAACCAACACTTTAAGAACAACCAACATTCCTCCCCTCAAATATTGAACCATTTAGGAACCAATTTCACACTTCAGTGCTTATCCTGAAAGAGTTAGCTTAAAACCAAGAAAAACATAATCTAACCATGTTTCTTGTTGAGCAGTATTAAGTGTTTCTAACAGGATTAACAATGAGACACAGAAATAACTAGCAGTACTAACAATAAGTAACAGTTTTTACAAACAGTTTTAAATATAACTAGCAGTACTAATTATAACTAGCAGTATTACTTTACACAGACTTAACAGTACTAACTTTGAACAAACTTTACAAAAACAAACAAGAGATTTGGGCATTAGGGATTGAGCATTCCAATACTTGAGACCAAGTACTAAAATCTACCAGCATCAAAACCTTTTGTAAGAAGATCTGCTACATTATGTTGAGTGTCAATTTTTGCCATTTGAATCAACTTTTTAGCATTGCAATCTCTTATAAAATGATGCCTAATCTCTATATGTTTTGTTTTAGAATGTTGAACAGGATTTTCTATTATGCAGATAGTACTAGTATTATCAATGTAAATAACAGTATCCATGAAATTGTACCCATAATCTAGCAGTTGGTTTTGGATCTAGAGAACCTGTCCATAGCAACTTGTAGCAGCCACATATTCAGCTTTAGTTGTAGAAGTGGCAACTACAGTTTGTTTCTTGCATTGCCAAGAAATCAACCTATTTCCCAAAAACTGACAACCTCTAGTTTGTTGACTTCCTATCTTGTGTAGCTCTAGCATAGTCACTATCAGTGTAAGCAACTAATTCCAATGGAGAATCCTTAGAATACCAAAGACCTAGAGATGGTTTGCCTTTAAGGTATCAAAAATTCTTTTGACAGCTAAGAGATGGGATATCTTTGGAGAAACTTGAAACCTTGCACATGCATATACTGCAAACATGATATCTAGCCTGGATGCAGTAAGGTACATCAAAGAACCTATCATAGATCTATAAAGATGTTCATCAACATCAGCAGCATCTCCATCTTGAACCAAAGGCTTTTCCAAATCTGTTAGAGTATAGGCAGACTTCACATCTGAGTAGTTGAACTTTTTCAAAATCTCATGAACTTATTTATTCTGACTGATAAAAATGCCATTCTGTTTCTGTTGGACCTGTAATCCCAAAAAGAAAGTAAGTTCTCCCATAGAACTCATTTGAAACTTATCCTTTATAAGCTTCTCAAACTCTTCACATAATTCCTTCTTTGTAGATCCAAAGATAATGTCATCTACATAGATTTGAACAAGCAAGATATGTCCCTTATGTCTTTTGATGAACAAGGTTTGGTCAATCTGTCCTCTTTGAAATCCATTGCTCAAAAGATAAGTGGCCAAAGTGTCATACCAAGCTCTTGGTGCTTGATGGAGTCCATATAGTGCTTTTACTACCTTGTAAACTTTATTAGGATGGTCAGGATCTTCAAAACCTGGAGGTTGACATACATATACCTCCTCTTCAATCTGACCATACAGGAAGGCACTTTTGACATCCATTTGGTAGACCATAAAACCCATATAAGAAGCATAAGCCAGGAATATTCTTATTGCCTCTATTCTAGCCACAGGTGCAAAGACTTCATCATAGTCTATGCCTTCTTCTTGTGTATGTCCTTGAGCAACAAGTCTTGCTTTGTTTCTGATGACAATCCCCCTTTCATCTTTCTTGTTTCTGTAGACCCACTTTGTACCAATTGCTCTATGACCTTTAGGTAAATCTACAAGAATCCAGACCTTTTGCAGTTTGAACTGAAGAAGTTCCTCCTGCATTGCTTCTACCCATGCTGGATCTCTAAGAGCTTGAGAAATTCTTTTTGGTTCTTCCTGAGAGAGGAAACAAACAAAAAGACATGTATGAAGATCCTGATGAGACTTCCCTTCATAGATAGCACTAAGAAATCCTTTTTCAGAGTAAGAAGTTTTCATCCTTCTTGTCTGAACAGATGACTGCACATCACCAATCACATGCTCAATTGGGTGATCTTTGTGAATTCTTGTGTGAGGAGTTGTAGGGACTTCATAAGATTGAGGAATGTTCCCCAATTCAATTTCTTGGTCCTCCATATGTGAGTCTTCAGATGCAGAACTAGGTCCTACCAAGTCTTCAGGAGTAGCAGTATTAACTTCAGGGAGAGCAGTACTAACTTCTCTACTACCAGTATTAACTTCTTGCCTGGCAGTATTAACTTGTTGATCAGCAGTACCATTATTCTGAAGATTGCTACCATCATGAGACTCTTCTGTAGCATCATCTTCATCATGTAACTCATCTTTATCTTCTATTTGAGCATCATCAACAATATTTGGTGAAGCATCACCAAAATATGAAGCATCCTTCCAAATT
Organism: Tanacetum coccineum; assembly: GCA_026074375.1. Classification (NCBI taxonomy): domain Eukaryota; kingdom Viridiplantae; phylum Streptophyta; class Magnoliopsida; order Asterales; family Asteraceae; genus Tanacetum; species Tanacetum coccineum. Next base: position 20,629 of record BQNB010008347.1, on the reverse strand, counting down.
GGCATTGCAATCCAATCTTGATCTTGTTGAGAAGATGTGCTAGACTCAGAAACTCCTTGTATACCTGCAAAATCATTAGAAAAAGTCCCTGCAACCACTGGTACATAATTCATTGATTGGGTTAGAGAATCAAGATCAAACAGCCACTTTGGACCATTTCCTTCTATCATAGGCTTATTCTCTAAGAACCCAATATGCAAGTTTTCCTGAACTTTTCTGGTTCTAATGTTGTATACCCTAAAAGCTTTGCTACTTAAGGAATATCCAACAAAGAAACCTTCATCACTTTTTCCATCAAACTTGCCCAACTTATCTAAGGTATTGAGAATAGTAACATGACATCCAAATGGTTTCATGAAGCCTATAGCTGGTTTAATACCTCTAAAGAGTTCATAAGGAGTCTTGTTATGAGGCTTGACTATTAAGACCCTATTCTGTACATAGCAAGCAGTAGAAACAGCTTCTGCCCAAAATGTTGTAGGTAACTTAGAGTCAGCTAACATTGTTCTAGCAGCCTCAATGAGTGTCCTATTCTTCCTTTCAGCTACACCATTTTGCTGAGGTGTCCTTGCTACACTATATTCTCTTTTGATACCTTTTTCCCTACAGAACTCATCCATCACTTTGTTTTTAAACTCTGTCCCATTATCACTTCTGATTATTTTAACTTTCTTATCCACTAGGTTTTCTACCTCTTTGATAAAGTTTTTAAGGATCTCACTTGTTTCATCCTTAGTTCTTAAAAAGAAAACCCATGAAAATCTACTATAATCATTAGTAACTACCAAGCAGTATTTTTTATGCATTAGACTACTAACAAAAGTTAGACCAAATAGATCCATGTGCAGCATAAACAATGGCTTAGTAATGGGACTAAATGTCTTGGTCTTACAAGAGGCTCTGTGTTGCTTTCCTTTAAGACAGGCAACACAAGTTTGGTCATTCTCAAATCTTTTTAAAGGCAAATCTCTTACAAGATTTTCTTTGACAAGTTTATTAATATTTTTAAAATTGGACATGACAAGCCTCCTATAGCTAGTGCATGATCCTCGATGGAGCCTTTGCAACTAGACAGAAACTTCTTTAGGAACCTTTGTTTTTCATATCAATAACTGTACATGTTATCCTGTTTGGAATTCTAAGAAGTATATGATTTTCATCAGGCAACTTAAAATCAGGAGATAAGACAAGACATTTAGAGTCAGTAAACAAGACATAGTTCTTTTTGTCACACATCTATGAGACACTAAAGAGGTTGAACTTTAACTCTTTGACAAAGTATACATCATCAAAATCAAGTTTATCAGTTTTAATAGTACCTTTGCCAGTAATTCTGCCTCCACCAAAAGTAACATAACCTCCATCAAAGTCTTTGAAATCTGAAAGATGGGCTATGTTTCCAGACATGTGTCTTGAGCATCCACTGTCAACAAATCCTTTATTATTTAGCTATGAATTTCTCTGCACACAAAACTTATGAAGTTAGTTATCTTTGGGGACCCAAGCCATTACTGACTTGGATCTGCCTCGTGCATCAATGTAATTATATTTGTTGAAAACCAGTGATGCACCATTGGGTTTGATGGGTTTCCAAACCCAACATGCTGAGGGCTTAACAGCATTAAATCCCCTTGCCCTGACAGTATTAACATTTTGCCTACCAGTATTAACATTTTGTCTACCAGTATTAGCATTTTGATTATGAGACCTTTTTGTTAATGCTGTTCTCTTGTAAAAGGGCCTTTGAACAGTTGATTGTGCTTGATTTTGAAAATGTGTCCTTGGTCTAGCACAATGAACTGTTGATTTTGGGTGAGCACTATAAGAAGGCCTAACAGTATTAAGATCCCTAGCAGTACTAAAAGGTCTGGCAGTGTTAACAGACCTAACAGTATTAACTGGCCTTGCATTATTGACAGTTTTTAGGCCAGTCTTCATTAAGACTGCTCTTGGAACCATATGTTTGTGAACATTAGGACAACTGTATTGAATGTGATCAAAACTTCCACAGATAAAACATGCCTTGTTATTAAAAACAAAGTTACATCCTAATTGATTGGATTTTTGACCATTCCAATTTCTTTGGTTTCCTCTAGGTCTTTGTGACCTGTACATTTCTGCATACCTAACTGACCTCCTAACTGGTGTTTCAGGTTTAACAAACTCTTTCTTAGTAGCAGTAGGCATAACAGTTTTCTTTTCAACCTTAGGATTAGGCTCAACATCATCCTCATCATCTGACACCCAATCTTCAATGATTGGAGCATCAGTATTCTCTCTAGCTTTCTTAGGTTCTTCTTCCCTAACTTGATTAGCAGGACAGAAAAACTTTTCTTTCCAATCTTTGTCTACCTTAAGTGAGCTAGTTTTAGAATCAGTCTTTTGTTGTTGTTTTAAATAGTCATCAGTATTCTCCTTGGAATTATCTGACTCTTTATCACAACCAGTGGTAGGCTTTACACTTGAATCCCTAGGACCATACTCATTTACCTCAGGTTGTTTGAACTCTTGTAGACCTGAATAAGATAAATCTAAGGGTGTTGGTCTATTTAGAATCAAAGGATGAGGTGAGGGGACAACATTATAACCAAAACCCTTTTTGCTTTTGTCAGTTATCTGACTTGCTAACAACTGATCTAAGTCTTTTGATGATTTTTCAAACTTTGCAATTTTAAACTCAAACCCCTCCTTTTCTTCCTTAACCTTTTCAAGTTCAGTCCTAAGTAATCCCATTAGATACTCTTTGTGACCTACACTTCTTTTAAGCAAAGCAATTTCCTCAGAAAAAAGAACTTCAGATTCTTTATATTTAAGAATTTGACCTTCTAAAATTGATAAACCTCTTTTGTATGTAGAAGCTTTAAAACCTGTATCATCTAATTTAACAAGTAAATCATCATACTGTTTCTTTAGAGCTTCATAATTTTGCAAACAAGATTTAGAACAAGATTTATCATTTGATACCTCAGCATCTGAGAATGCCATGAGAGCCATGTTTGCTTGAATTTCTTCCTCTGCCATGTCACTCCAATCAAATCCAGCACCATCTATAGCACACATTGCTTTTTCAGAAGCATCTTCAATCCTTACTGCCTTTGATGAGCCACCTTGATTCCAATTTCTGTTGTCTTTACTCCTTGGTGCTCTGCATTCTCTGGCAAAATGTCCCATTTTATGGCAGTTGAAACATTCTACCTTTGATTTATCATAACCAGCAGTACTGCTTCCATCAATGATGATGTTCTTTTCTTCATGATTGTGCACAGTTGATCTTTTACTTTTGTTCCAACAATTTTAAAATTGTTGTACAAATCATCCAAGACCATAGGATTCAAAGATTACTGGTTTGTTCATTCCAGACTTACCATCATGAGTATCCTAATCAGAAGGTAGACTCCTCAAAAAATTTAACATTTGATCTTCAGGAGGGTAATCTACACCAGAATGGGCCAACCTACTAACAAGCTTTTGAAAGGTCTTTGTTAAAGTTAGATTCAAAGGATTCTGAGCTTGAAGGATTGGAAATTTTCTATGTTGCTTCAGTAAGGCCTTCTGAGTCCTCTTAGTTGCTTCATTCCCTCCAAATCTCCCTATACCAAAAACCCTAAACTCCTAACCACTTGGTATAATATCACAAGTGATATATACATAAACTTTAAAATATATACCAAAAACCCTAAACCCCTGGCCACTACCCTATACGAAAAACCTAAACCTCAAACCACTATGTGTAATATCACATTTGATATATATATATAAACCTAAAAATCTATACCCTAAACCCTAAACCCCTAATCACTAAACCCTATACCAAAACCCCTATAACTCGAACCACTAAATCCTATACCAATACCTTTATAAAGTAAGATTCACCCATGGCTTAACATTTATTACCCCTGACATTGTAGTATCATAGTGATATATAAATAATAATAATATATCACGTGATAAAGTAATATAATGTGACATTAGTCATGGTATTTTAATATCACATTTGATAAAGCAATATAATGTGGCACTAACTGTGGTTATTTTTGAAATTCTTAACATGTAATCAATGTTATGTATCACTTGTGATATTATACTATTAGTAGGATTAAAAGGGTTAGAACATATTTTTGTGAGAAAATAGTGTTTTAATTTAATTTTCACAATTTATGTTTGATATATGGTTAGAATGGTAAAAATATTTTTTTTAATGTCAAACATGATGAATCATTTAATGTTTTACATAAATACTTACTCTCATTTAATGACATCATGTTGAGTGTTCGAACGAACAAATATGTTATATCACATGTGATACTTCAAGTAGGCTTGATGATAAAAAAAAATTCTTTGATATTCACCAACTTCTATAAATAAACTATTTTTGATTTGGAGGTCCAAAAATTATGTATGATAAATGGTTGGAAAGCTAAGGATATATATTTTTCAATGCCAAAAACGATGAGTCAGTTAAAGTTACACACAAATATTTATACCCGTTTTACGAAAGCATGTGAAGTATTCTAACTTACAAATTAGTGTAATATCACACGTGATATATCAAACAAAATACTACACCGAGAAAAAACAAAAAAATACAAAAAAATAAAATAAAAAAAGTTTGTCAAAAGTATATGAAAGTGCCCCCTCTATTAAAAGATAATTTAATGCTTGTCACGATGGTGTAATTTATGTATCTTAACGTTTTGCGATTTTTGCCATATGTAATTTTTAAAAATAAGGGTGAAAGTGTGTTTTAATTAAAAAACACAAAAGTAAAAAGTAGTGGTGAATATTTTTTAATGTTTAATCTTATACATTAAACAAAATTAAATCTTAGATTAATCATCATCATTAGATTAAACTCAAATGGTTAATAAAGATTTGTCCCTTAGTATGTGAGGAGAATCTGATATGCAAATGAACTTTTATTGAATATTGATAATACATATAACTAAATACGTTATTTGGTTAGTAAAATTATTCATGGTCTGCAATGATCAATTAAATTGTCCATACGGGTGTTAGGCAAATGTCACATTGTAGTCAGAATTGTTTCACTTGGAAGGTCCGTGCCCAATAATTCGAACAAATTACGTACTTGTTTAGTCTCAAAATTATTATTCCTGACAAAAAATATATCGTTTAAAAAAGTGCATTTATTATTGTTTTTTTACTTTTAGAAGAATGATAGTTTTAATCTTAGCTTGTTAATTAAAGTTTTATTAAAGTTTTTAATAATAATTTCAAATAAGAGTAACATAATAAACTTGATTAAACTTTCGTATTTAATTTTAATAGTAGATAAATAAATTGAAACATAAAAAACATGGATTATTAATTTGAAACGGAAAAAATATATCTAAGTAAGAGTAACTAATAGAAGAAAAGTAGGTCAAAGTTCAAAATGATTATAGTTAACAATCACCAATAATATGCTTATGAAATCTTCAAAGAGGTTGGTTATTAGGACACCCTCAAAAGTGTTACCAATACCCTTCTAATTTTTTTATATTATAAAATTGCGAAATAAAAAAACCGAAATATAAAATATAAAGTTTGATTAGTCAAAAATAGTAAAACATTAAAATTACCGAGCATGAAGATGTCTTCTTCTGTTAATAAAGTGGGTAAAACTGCCAGAAAGAAATGCGGAATAGAAACTATAAAGTTTTATAAATCAAAAACTGTAAAATGTAAAAAATACGAAACTAAAAACACATAAAAAATTGTCTTATCCTGTCAACACAACAAGTATTAGAGAGGGTATTTGTTGTAGGAGGGGATTAATAGTACCACCCATCTTCATATATTGAATAAAAGAAGTCATATCTTTACTTACATTTTCTAAAATCTTTCATTTTCTAAAATCATGTCATCTCCAACCATCAACTCAAAACCCTAACTTCAAAACATTTTTATACTCAATTGATTTATTTCACCTTATAAATTGTTAGAAAAAGACTCGGTCACCCCGTGTATTTTACCGTTTATTGTAGCTCGTAGTTAAACGTTAATCGTATGACATTCGGTATTGGGTCGGGTATCAAACCCAACGTGTAAGCCCATGTACTAGGCCATTGGGTCGGTTCTTTGTAAACATATATAAGCCTCCTCCATCTTATGGAAGAGGTGGTTAATCATTTTATACACACACACTTTCTCTCTCTGGAGGAGTGTGCATTTTCTTTGTTTTTCTCTCTAGCATTCGACTAACCCACTAACCATTCGATTGTGTGATGATATCCAATATCTTTCAATTCGTATCAGAGCTCATGGGATGATTAGATCGTGTGTATGTGCGTTTTGCTGCTTGGTTTAGATCAAAAGTGTATTTTTAAGGCTCTTTAGCTTGTTCTTCATTTTTCCTAGATTTTAATCTTTGTTGTCTTAAAGTTTAGGTGTTTTTCTAGTAGTTATAGTCTTCTAGTACTCAATTGTGTAAAATAAATCAAGCAAAAACGTTCAAAATGGTGATTTTTAGGTGTTTTTAGGTGAAAAAATCCGTTTTTCACCATAGCGGTTTGGTGTTCTGTGTATTGTATATCGTAGCGGCTTGGTACACTGTTCTAGCGATTTGTTAGTGCCGTACACTGTTACAGCAGTTTGTCATATTAGCACAGCAGGTTGTCTTATTTGCCAGCAGTTTGTCAGTCATGAAAGGGACAGCGGTTTGGCGTGTAGTGTAGCGGTTTACTAGGTAGCAGTTTACAGGTTTTGAAATTTTTTCTCATAGCGATTTGGGAAATAAAAATATGTCCACTTGGTTTCTTGGCAGTGGTTTGACATTCTATCTTCGTAGCGGTTTACCAGCTATATTCTAGTAGCGGTTTCGCATTAGTAGCGGTTTGATACCATAGTGATTTACAGGTTTTTAAAGACTAATACTCATAGCGATTTGGGAAACAAACCTCTGCCCATTTCATTTCTAGGTAGCGGTTTGACTGTTTGTCTTCATAGTTGTTTACCATTCGTAGCGGTTTAGCTATAACGGTTTGACAGTAGCGGTTTGTCCGTAGATGTTTGATTACTATTCCAGTGGTTTGATTACTATTCCAGCGGTTTGAGACACTGTTTTGGACTATTGATCTACTTTGACATTTGGACTACTTTCAAACTTAACACTTAACAAACCAAAACAACAAAACACTTAAACAAACATCACCACTTTAACATACATTCACTAATCATTGATCGATCCAATCAAATCATTTCACAATTTGTTAAAATTTCTAATCAATCAGAAGGTATTCAAGTGGCCAGTTTCGATACCCGCCTTCCCATGCTTGACAGGACTGATTTTGAGTCATGGCAACAACGAATTCGGTTATACTGTAAAGGAAAAGATCATGAATATTACATATTTCAGTCTATTGATGAAGGCCCATTCAAGATGGGACAGTGTAGAGATGAGATTGCTTTAGGTACTGATAGTCCTTATCTAGGCCCAGAACGAGACAGATTGGTTGCAGACCTTGCTCAAGCTGAAAAGGATAGACTTAGAGCCTACATCTATAAACTCATTAACCACAACACGGATGCCAAGGATATTTGGGATAATGTGAAGATGTTATTGGAAGGTTCTGAACTGACCAAAGATGACCGTGAATCTCAGTTGTACGATGTATTTGAACATTTCGGGCAACACAAGGGTGAAAACATTCATGACTACTACGTCAGGTTTACCAAGCTAATCAACGACATGAGACATATCAAGATGACCATGCCTAAAATTCAACTAAAATCTAAGTTTGTAAACAACATGTTACCCGAATGGGGTAGATTTGTGACGGTGGTCAAGTTAAACAGGGGTTTGAAAGAGTCCAATCATGATCAGTTGTATGCTTACTTAAAGCAACATGAGTTGCATGCCAATGAGAACAAGATGCTGATGGAAAGATGATTCGTGATATAGTACACTCTTATATAGCAACCCTAATGCAGATCCTGACCGAATGCCCTTGACCAAGGCAAAAGGTCAAATTCCACAAAAGGATAAAATATATAAGATCAAATCAATGATAAAAAGATTCCGGAAGAGATATTCCCGGGTCGTATGTCCCAACGAGGCTGCAATTGAAATTTATCCTGGTTTGATGAGAAATTGAATGATGGAAACACTGATATAATTAAAACTAAAGTTAATTAAATAAAACCTAATTTAATCTACGGGAAACAAGTATAGGAAATGGGGATCTTAAAAAACTACGGGAAACAAAATTAGGTATAAGGAAATCCTAAAATTAAATTTATACTAAAATACGGGGAACAGAATCAGGTATCGGGAACCCTAAATACTAAAAATTAAGAAAATAAATGCTAAATTAAATTAAAAATCAAAATTAAATTCTAATTAACTTAACTTGAAAAATAAAGAAAACTAGAACTAAAACGGAGGTCGTTTGAATGTAAAACGAAAAGAAACGGTAAAACGTACCCGGTAAAAACGGGTCTAAAACTGAAATTTAAGAAAAATTAAGCCTACACTAAATTTTATATTTTTCCTAGACACTAAATGACAAAAGAAAATTTTATAAAAAAGAAAAATATTTTTTTATTAATTTTTGGATTTTTTTATAAATTTTTAAAGATTAAAAACTAATTAAACTTAAGAAAATAGAAAAAGACAAAAAATAAAAGTTATAAAAATTCTGAAAAAATAAAATAAAATAAAGAAAAAATTAACAATTCTAAAAATATAAAAATGCCCAAAAGTTACTGATTATAATTAAAGTAATTAAACTAATTAAAATAAAACCTAATTTAATTAATTAATTTAAATAAACTAACTGTGGTTAACTATAAGGACTAACAGTGAAAAGGACACAAGGACTAACAGGGTAACAGGCTAACTAACCACAGGGACTAACACTTGTAACTTTAAAAGAGGAAATTACACAAATGGCCCCTGAAGTGGACCCCGACTGCAAGGTGGGTCCAAGTTGCTTATTAGCAAAAAGCCAAAGAAGCAAACTTGTTCAGGGGCTTAAGGGGAGCATTTTTCATAAAAGGCACATAAGCTGAATCTCAAAGAATAAGCCATAAATGTGAGCTTTTGGGGCTGCAAAAGCCAAATAAGCTTTTTAGCTTATTTTTCTTTCTTTTTGGGGTTTAAGCCAACAAATAAGCTAGAAAACTATAGGGGACAGTTAATAAGGATAGGGGAGTCCTAAAATAAGCTAAGTTATCTAGAATAAGCCCTAAATAAGCTAGAAATGAAATAAGCTTATTTGACAGTTTTAAAAGAAAACAGAAAAAGGTGAACTTTAATGCCTAAATAAGCTAAGCTAAAGGGGGAAATAAGCTATGAGATTTTGGGGACTTAAAGAACAAGTAATAAGCTATAAATAAAAGCTATAAGATCCTAATGCTTAATATCTAAAAAAAAATAAGCCCCCCCCCCTAGAAAAGGGGGCAAAAAATGGAGTCTAAGCACCAGGTGAAGGGGCAACACAGTGAGCTTACGGCTTTTTGAGCTTATGCAACAAACAAGCACTTTATGATCTCTTTTTAGCCAAAACAAAGCACAAACAGATAACAAGGGGTGGTCAATGAGCTTATTTTCAAAATTTAAGCTAATAAGGTTAAGAAAAAGCTGCTGATAAATGGGCTTAAACTGTGGGGTTTTTTCAAGAAAATGCAAAGCCACATTTTGACTATACACTTGGTCAATCCTCAAAGGACAGTAACAAAGGGGCTTTTTCATTTTGGCTTCTTGTAACTCACACAACACAAGAGATGAGGAGCTTAAGCTGTTTTCAACAGCTTAAAGCAACCCATGGTCCCATTTTGGCTCAATTTTTTATCACAAATTTTGAAAGAATATAAAACAACTAAAAAACTTATTTCAAATTAAAAGTTGTGATTAAAAAGGCTTAATAAAGCAAACACCCAAACTCCCCCCCACCAAAGTTGGCTGAGTGGTTTACAACCGATAACTCAACCCATATTGACCCATTTTAACACTAAACCAAACACCCCCTTAAATGTATAAAATTCGTTTTTTAACTGATTTTAGTGAAGAAAGGGGTGAGATAAGTGATTACAAGTGAGTTTTAATAACTTTAACACATGTTTATATAGGTTTTAAAAACAGATTTAAAGCTTTAAATTAATACTTCAAAATTTGACTATGGAAATTTTTACAAACACTTCTTAACTTTAAATAAAACAGAAAGTATTACAGATAAGCTTACAAAATGAACTGAATACACTTAAAATGCTTAAAAGAAAGGCTTAGAATTAAAATTTAGCTAAAAACATAAAAAAAATGGTGTAAGTGCTTCGGCTTGGTCTTGGCTCTTTTATACTGGTCAAAAAGACTTGGGACGAGTTTGTTGTGAGAGCACAATGCTTCCCAAGCAATCCTAGCCCTTGGTTTCCTTTCTAGCATTCTCAGCCATGGATGGGGTTTTCGGGGTTGAGTGTTTGTGCCAGGGAGAGAGTTATAGGGGCAGGGTAAGGTGGGAAGAGGTGAGGGGTGAGCTGGAAAGGTACTTGGGAGAGTGGTATTGCAAGAAAACGTGGGGAAAGGCTGTATGGTTTTTGGCGGGTACGGGGGGTGGGTTGCAGGGTTTAAACGCGAAGAATGGGGAAGAGGCACAAATGCCCCCTCAACTCTTTCTCTCTTTTCATTTTGTTTAGCCCAAGTTTTCAGTTATAACATAGTTTAGAAAGTGGCAGTTTTGGCCCTTGTGGTTTATTAACAAAAGATTTAAAAAAGTTTGGCAAATTGGCAAAATGGTCCGCTGATATGTTTTTTATAACTATAAGAAAGTTTGAAAAATTGCAAAAACATTCCTTGTTTTTATTAAACCATTTTTCCTAATAAAATAACTTTTAAAAACTTGGCATTTTTAGCCCCCTTTGTTCTTTATATTTTTTTTTTTTTCATTTTTAATTATAAAACAAGGTTTTTAAAATTTACATTTTTGGTCCTTGATTTTTAAAAAAAAGCGCTATTAGGCTATTGGGCTTGTTTAGGGCCCAAATTGAGTGTGTCTGGTCCCAAGAAGGTTTAGGCTTTTGTTATTGGGCTTTTTAAGGCCCAATAAGGTACAGGTGGGGTTATTGGGCTTTTTCAAGCCCAATAAGGTTATGAAGTGGGTTTTGTGTGTACAATGGCTGAGATGGGCTGTAACTGGGCTAGGATTGGGCCTTCAAAGTCTTCACAGTCTTTGTCAATTGCACACAAATGGGCTGTTGTAATTGATTGAGGGCCCATTTGGTCTTCACAGTCTTCATAAATATACTATTGGGCTTTCCCGGCCCATCAGATGGGTTAAGATTGCATCCAATAGTATTCTTCAGTATTGACTCTGACTTTGTCATTTTTGGACTTTGGCCTTGATTTTGCACAGTGCTTTGGTCAGTTCCATGCCTCAGTTATTTTTGTCATTTTGGCTGGTTTTCGTCTTTATGTTGATGAGCCGACTACTGCACAATACAAATGCAAAACAAACATATATTTGGCAGTTTTTGTCTGTTTTTGGTCATTTAAGCTCGTTTTTAGAGGTAAAAGATATGTGTAATTAGCAGCTTATCAAATCCCCCCAAACCTAAGGTATGTGTGTCCGCACACAATGTCATGAAGTAACACACGTAAGCCCCGTTTTCACACCATTTTCTTTATTACAACTAACTACAAAACTAATATTTTTTGGATTCATGTTGCTCATATTAGAGAGCGGACAAGTTAGGCTTCTTTATTTATTAATACTGGATCATACAATGAGAAGCGTCCGTAGAGTGATCCTACGGATTCCCTGACGGATAATTTTCATCGCGCAGCGGGTGCGAGAGAGATTCACAAGAGAGAGCGCAATCGATAAGTCAATTAAACAAGATCATGTGTCGATATAAGTCATATGTTAAGCCCTCATACTTATGAATTGTGCATTTTTCAACTCCAACATGGATATACGATTGAAATGTGTGTAATCATTTTAATTTAACCATAGACCAACCTTATTTCTCCATAGTCATAACTCATAACTCAAGATGAATAATGACTCAAAGCAACAACTTATTAAGACTACTGTAACTTGATTTCGAATCATTTAAACTTTAGATCATTTTGCAACAATTTAACATCATTCATAAGTTCTTAAAGCTAGAATGCGTTGCTTTGTTTGAACCCTACCGACACGTGGTTAACGGAGTAAGATTTCACAACCAACGACCGATTGTTCTTAGTATTGAAAAACCCACACCGTTGCTGAGCTAGTGGTAAATCACATCAACACCTTATCCTAATATGGGCTAAGGATTATTGTCTTAATTTTGAACCCACACCTAGACCATTTCTTCAAGTGAGATATCCACGACACACCAAATCCCAGAGCAACAGAGACGTCTTAGTTTGAACCCCCACCTCGTTGCTAGCGGAGTGGGGATATCACGACACATCTTTATCTGTCCATACATCAACTACATGCTCAATTGCAAAAAATTCAATATTCATGCAATTTTTGCATTCACTATTTCATTCATAGCTTCTTTGGCATTTATCTTTTAAATCACTCTAAAATCTCGCTTTGAAAACTCAAGTTACAAATTTGAAGCTTTTTCTGTGGCGCGCACATCGATTGACTTGATGAATTAATTTGGAGCACGTAAGATTAGAGCCGGATCAGAAAATCACGGGAGAGAAAACCACCAGTTACTAGTATACGTTTTTAGAAGAATCTTGCTTAGGCGCATAAACTTATATTTAACTTCCTATCAATTCTCTTCTTCACATTTTTAAATTCCAAAGCTATAGAATTTTGTGAAAGCATGGCCATAAAGAACTGGCGAGGCTCAACACGCCCGATCAATCAAAAATTAATTCTTATTCTACCCAAAAGAAAAAAACAAAAAACTGTGACAAAACACTTATTTTATTTTTGAAAAATTTTTAAATTTTTTTCATTTTTTTTTTTTTTGGTATTTTTGCAAAAATTTTGGTGAAAATACGGGATTACGTGGTAACAATGCTGCAGGCAACAATCAAATCGAAGATACCCCCCCAAACTAGTACTAAACATCGTCCTCGATGTTTTGAAGGGTACTACGTTATCCTAAGGCCGTTTATGAAGTATGCCAAATGATAAAACGTTAGTCGATTAGATTAGGATATCGGGATTCCCAAAATGAAGCTGAGGATTTGAAGCTCGAGTGATCGAATAGACAAAACCGAGAGCCTTCACAATCCGGGCAATCCTGGACAATAAACAACAACAACACGAAACACGGGTGATAGAAAAGACAAGCTATCTCACACAACAAACAACACTTATTCATACAATTACAACTACGGATAAGCATGGGTTGCCTCCCACGAAGCGCTTGTTTAAGGTCGCTATGCTTGACCCGTCACCTGAATTTATTGGATTATAGGGAAAGTTTGGAGATCCGGGACTACCAATTGTGGTACGTCCCCTCCAAAGTAGTGCTTAACACGATGACCATTCACTTTGAAATTCGGCCCGTTGGCTTGAGATAGCTCAACAGTGCCGTAAGGAAAGACTTGAGTGATGGTGAATGGTCCACTCCAACGGGATTTTAGTTTGCCCGAGAAAATCTTCAATCTTGAATTAAAGAGGAGGACTCGATCACCGACGTTGAAAACGCGATTTTTGATCTTGGAGTCATGGATTCTCTTTGTTTTTTCCTTATAGATCAATGAGTTCTCATAGGCATGATCACGAAGTTCGTTAAGTTCATTGAGTTGAACTTTCCGGTGATCACCCGCAGTTTGAACATCAAAATTTGTATGCTTGAGGGCCCAGTAGGCTTTGTGCTCTAACTCGATCGGTAGATGACATGCCTTTCCATACACAAGCTTATACGGAGTGCACCCGATGGGTGTTTTGTAAGCTGTGCGGAAGGCCCATAGTGCATCATCTAGTTTGTCCGACCAGGAAGCACGGTTTTCACCTATGGTCCTTTCAAGGATACGTTTCAAACCACGATTTGACACCTCGACTTGCCCACTTGTTTGTGGATGATACGCGGTGGAGAGACGGTGAGTGACTCCATATTTCTGCATGACCTTTGCAAATTGGTCATTGCAGAAATGAGTTCCGCGATCACTTATGATAGCTCGAGGGGCACCAAATCTGGCGAAGAGAGATTTTAGGAATTTGCAAACGACTCTGGCATCATTGGTGGGGAGCGCTTTCGCTTCAACCCATTTTGACAAGTAGTCAACGGCCACGAGAATATACTTGTTCCCTCGTGAAGACGGGAACGGGCCCATAAAGTCGATGCCCCAAATGTCAAAGATTTCACAAACTTGGATGGAGTTTTGAGGCATCTCATCCCGTTGCGAAGTTTTTCCTTGTCGTTGGCACGAGTCACAGTTTTTGACAAACTCGTGGGCATCCTTGTAAATGGTGGGCCAAAAGAAGCCGGAATCAAAGATCTTTTTGGCGGTTAGGTTTGCACCATGATGTCCCCCGGTGGGTCCATTGTGGCAAGCCTCGAGAATGTCGAGAGCTTCCTTGCCGTGCACACATCGCCTGATCACTTGATCCGCACAAATTTTAAACAAGAAGGGGTCATCCCAAAAATAATGTTTCACGTCCTTGAAGAACTTATTTTTCTGTTGGGTTGACATGCCCTTCACAACGAAGTTACCCGCGTGGTAATTTGCAAAGTCGGCAAACCACGGGGTACTAGAATCACCACGAAAAGTCACCATACTTAACGTCTCGAGAGGAAATGTTTCATTAATCTCTTTAGGGTCGAGAACGTTTTCATACGGGTTTTCTAATCGGGACAGATGATCGGCTGCGAGGTTCTCGGCTCCTTTTGTGTCAAGAACTTTAAAGTCAAATTCTTGGAGGAGGAGAACCCATCGGAGCAATCTCGCTTTAGCATCCTTTTTGGCAAAGAGATACTTGAGAGCGGAATGGTCCGTATGCACTATGCTTTTGTTCATGATAAGATAAGACCGGAATTTTTCGAATGCATACACCACGGCTAACATTTCCTTTTCCGTCGTGGTGTAATTAGATTCAGCCTCGGTCATCGTCTTGCTAGCATAATGGATAGGCCGAAAGTGTTTTTCATGACGTTGCCCCAAAACTGCCCCTATGGCGTAATCACTTGCATCGCACATAAGTTCGAATGGTAGATCCCAGTTTGGGGCAATCAAGATCGGAGCTTCCGTAAGTTTATTCTTTAACGTTTGGAAAGCTTGGATGCATTCATTAGAGAAGATGAATGGAGTATTCTTCTCGAGAAGATGAGTCATTGGTCGGGATATTTTGGAAAAATCCTTTATGAATCTCCGGTAAAAACCGGCATGACCAAGAAAACTCCTAACTCCTTTGACAGTGGTGGGATGAGGTAATTTGGCAATGACATCTATTTTGGCTTTGTCAACCTCAATCCCATTTTTAGAAATTTTATGGCCGAGGACAATGCCCTCTTTGACCATAAAATGGCTCTTCTCCCAGTTAAGACACAAATTGGTGTCTTCACATCTTTGCAACATTTTCTCAAGACGGGAGAGGCAATTTTCAAAGGAATTCCCAAAGACCGAGAAGTCATCCATGAAGACTTCCATTGTCTTTTCAACCATGTCGTGAAAGATGGCCAACATACACCTTTGGAACGTGCCCGGTGCATTGCATAAGCCGAAAGGCATGCGACGGTAGGCAAACGTTCCGTAGGGACAAGTAAATGTGGTCTTTTCTTGATCACGAGGGTCAATGGGAATTTGGAAATACCCGGAGAATCCATCAAGGAAACAATAGTACTCGTTTCCCGCTAATCTCTCGAGCATTTGATCCATAAACGGGAGTGGAAAGTGGTCTTTACGGGTGGCTTCATTTAACTTGCGGTAGTCAATGCATACCCGCCACCCGGTAACCAATCGAGTTGGGATCAACTCATTTTCTTCATTTTGAACAACGGTAAATCCACCCTTTTTGGGCACACAATGTATCGGGCTGACCCATGGACTATCGGAGATTGGGTAAATCAATCCTGCGTCAAGAAGTTTTTCAACTTCATTCTTGATGACATCGTGGATTTTTGGATTAACCCTTCTCTGATGCTGAACTGCAGGTTTATAGTCCTCTTCCATTAGAATTTTGTGGGTACAAAATTCCGGGTTAATACCCTGAATGTCGGATAATTTCCAAGCGATGGCTCGCTTGTGGGACTTAAGAACCTTGATCAGATCGGCTTTCTCCCCCAAACTTAATTCTTTAGCAATGATGACTGGTAACTTGTTGTCATCTTCCAAGAATGCGTATTCAAGATGGGGAGGTAAGTCTTTGAGTTCAACCTCTGGCGGTTCATCAATCGAAGATTTAACAGTTTTGGCTTCACAAAGTTTTATTTCTTCTTGGGTTTCTGGTAAACAATCTCCTTGATTTGGAATAGGAGTTGGTGGTTCATTGTTCAAGAATGCTTCTAGGATGAGAATGTCCCCGTCGGGATCATAATAAGTCGGATCAACTTCTGGTGAAGTTGTATCATCATCTAGAGCAAGAAAAGCATTTGCTTCCTCGAACAGTAGAAAGTCACTTTCTCCAAATGGAGTTAAGGTCGGAGATGAATTAGGCACCAATAGTATCAAAGCACTGGAAAGGATTTCCGTATGCGAACGAGATCAGAAAAACCTAAGACCTCTTGCGAGTATTCTCACTAGCCATAACCATGACTCAATCCGGTTTTTGCCGTCATATGATTGAAATTTGCCGTGTACCTCGAAGTTTGATCTAGGTTGAAAGTTATGGCCTCTTTGCCAACACGAAGGGTAATTTCACCCTCGTACACATCGATTAATGCACGACTAGTTTTCAGAAAACACCTCCCGAGAATTAGAGGTACTCGGGTCTGGCCTCAAATTCAACAACACAGAAATCGGCTAGAAAATTGGAACTTTCCCACCAACACAACACGTCTTCGGCGATACCGATTGGTGTATGATTTAACGGTCCGCTAGCTCTAGCGGCGATGCATGTTTGGGTGTACGCTCGGAAAGAGAGAGGTCTTCCACACGGAATACGGCATAAAGATTTGATGCTGCACCGAGATCGCCCAAGCATTGCATGTGTTTAATGCAGAAACATTCACATGGGATAAGGAAATCTGCCGGGTCTCCCAAGTTGTCTAGCAACTTGTTAAGGATGACCGCCGAGCAAGTTTCGTTCAATTTTGCCATTTCACTCAATTTCTCTTGGTTTCCGATTAGGGCTTTTAAAGTTGAGGCGAATTTAGGCATAAGAGTCAAAGCATCCAAAAAGCTAATTTCGAAATTCATATCTTTGAATATTTCATAGAATTTCTTAATTTGTTCGTTAGCTTTTTCCTTGCGCCTTTCATCATTTCTTCTTGATGGAAATGGAATTGATGCTTTAGGAATTGGAGTTCAACAGGAGATAACATTGGGCTCAGATTATGGATTACGAGACTGAATTTGAACAACAAGGTTGGACGTCTTCGGTGCTTGGCATTATAAGCCGAGGGCATCGTGTCCTTTGTCACCTCGGCGTCATGATTAACTGCTTTCGTCTTGATGGTGGACACACTTCGGGGTAGTTGAAACCTTTTAAATCTTACTTGGGTTGGTATATGATACCAGGAAGAGTTCCAGAACCGAAGTAGAAAAGCTGTATTAGTAGTAACAAATTTTGAGAAGCATGTCTAGTCAAATTTGCCGATTTGGGATTGCAGGTTTTGACCTTGGTTTTGCATGTTTACTTTAACACTGCATCATTGCCTGTGATTTATCTTTCAAAATCTTGTTTTTTACACCCGTGGTCTGAGAAGCATGTCCTTGATGAGCTACCGGTTGATTGACCGGGGGTCATAAATCTGACCTGTGGTTGAAAGGGTCTCTGTTTTTGATTGAGATTTATTTCCCCCAACCCCCCCCCCCCCCTGCCCCCCGCGATTAAATTGTTTGATATTGCATGAGGATTCTGAATGGAAAGGAACACCAGGAGGTCGAATTTGATTTGAGACCATCGGAGGCGATAAACGAATTAGCTTGGTTGAAAATTGCCACAGCGCGTTGGGTCACTTACTCTTGGATATTGTCATGGTAAAATGTTGCTATTTAGTGGCTGACTGTTGTGATAAAATTGACCTCCCCCACAAGTTACACATCTTTGTTCAACCGCTTTACGGGGGTGGGAAGCTGGGTATGGATCTTCTGTCAGAGAATTAATGCCCGACCGGGTCTTTGAGTCAAGCAACATCAGATATATTGCAGGGGTGGAAGACTTGTACTCATTTTAGCTACAACAGTTTGTTTCTTGATGACGTAACCGTTTTTTTTTTATAAGAAAAAGAACCCCTGCTCCGATGATTTTGAAACACGCTCGAGGCATTTGTCTAAGAAGTTACCACCACATCAGAGTTCATATGAATCTTGATCGATTGAGTTAGGGCAATATAGAATGTATCGAGTTGATGCTAATTTCTAAAAACCCATGATGAAGGGCATCCCCCTTCATAGATACATTGAAACGATCCCAAGCCTCATAAAACTCTCATCAAATTTTTGCTGAAATCTTGTGATTTCATTTCTGAGATTTTCGTTTTAGAGGGAGGGAAGAATTTGTTAATAATTTCGTAACAATATCATCCCTTTTTCAATCGACCGATGGGGTTCGTTTTCCAGCCATATCCGTGCCTTCCCCAATCGAGAGAAAAACGAGGAAAAGCATATGTTTCACCACGAATTTGGTACTTCGGAATCTTCATCATTAAGAAGAAGTGGATTTTGTTGTAATTAACGGACGTGAGCATGTGGGTCTTCTTTATCATTTCCAAAAATTGCTTGTTTATTTTTTTTGTTTTGTACAAGATTCAGAAGACCATGTTTGATTCTCAACGTTATTTCGCGGTGTTTCCGGAATAACTATCGCATCCTCATACCCCTCGGTGGGTGCTTCGAGCCAATTGCACATGAGTAGATTATCAGCCATCGTAGACTATGGGAGGATTATCAGGTTTCCTCCAGATTGGATGATCAACAGAGGGTTTGGCGGAAGAACGGAAGAAAAAAAACTTGTGGATTGTCGACGTTTACGGGCTAGAACGAGTGCGGCATAGCACAAAATAGAGAATATAAAAAGAACATTTACCCTAAATATTATTGATTTTTTTTTTTTTTTGGTGTTTATTACAATGTTAATTTTTCCGGATTAAATGAGATAAGACAACTCAAACCAAATAATCTACTTACTTTCACGTAGCATCTTAAAAAGAAAACGCACAAGTGAGCGAGGGAGTAGGAATAGCGCGAAGCTTATTTTCCCTGTTGGGTCGTAGTTCCTAGGAAACAACCCTCCTTACCCCACTTTATAAGTTGTTTAACTCTTCCAAGGTAGCCTTATGAGTCGTAAGAGACACTAATGCAAGTTTTAGAATCTTTGTGTCGATTTGGGAACCAACAAGTTCACCGGAAGTTATTATGATAATACCTCAATTGAGAATATTATATTTTGGTATTTTTACCAAGTTGTGAATTTTATTTCTTTTTATGGAAAATGTTTTTATATTTTTGGTTTTTCTTTTGTTTTTAGATGATAATTATACTAGTAAAAGAAAATGAAAAATATTTTTGTACTTTTTATGTTTTTATAAAGAAAATATTAACAGATAAATACAAATTTTCAAACGTAATGATAATCGTTTTCACAGCCTCCCCGGCAACGGCGCCAAAATTTGACCCGCGCGAACTCACCCCTTAATTATGTAAACAAATACAAACATGTATAAATACACAACAAGGGACGAAATCACGCGAGACCAAGAAAACCGGAAGCAGTATAGAGTGTTCCCGGGTCGTTATGTCCCAACGAGGCTAGAGATGGAAAATCGCAAGACGATTGATGATTGGTGTTTGAATATGACAAGGAATGATTTTGATCTACAACTAATGAAGCAAATGCACAAAAAAGAAAGGACAAAGAAAATAACTGAACAAGTATATAAAGCTAGGAATGTCAAAAATCCTTAAACTGCACAAATAAGCTCAAATAAACTTAAGACAAATCAAATAAGCTAAACTAACTCTAAATAAGCAAATACAAAAAGCAATTAAGCTAAATTAAACAAGATAAACACAACAGTACTAACAACAGTACTAACAGTTTTAACTACCAGTACTAACTTGGAGTTAGTACTGCTAGGCTAAAGTTAGTACTGTTAGCTTAAGGTTAGTACTGCTAGGCTAACAAGACTTAAAGAAATAATAAATAAGCAAACAAGCTAAAACAGAAGATCACCTAACCTTAATAAGCACTTAGTAATAGGAATAAGCAACTAGAATAAACTAAAATGATAAATAAGCTAAAAAGCTACAAACTGATACACTAGTGAAAATATTTTAAAAAGGAAAATAAGCTTTAATAAGCTTACCCCTAAAGAAAGTAAAGGAAAATGGTTTAATCTACTCTAAAAGGCTAAGGAAATCTTAAATAAACAGAAATTATAAGCTGATAAGCTAAGTTGAACAACCAGTACTAACAGTTAAGACTAACAGTATTAACTTGGAGTTAGTACTGGTAGTGTTAAGTTAGTACTGTTAGTGTTAAGTTAGTACTGTTCCTAAAATGAACTAGCAGTACTAACTTAAAGTTAGTACTGCTTGTTCAAAACAGCCTTTAACTTTTCTAAAAATCATTTT
>BQNB010008346.1:45489-90291 GCA_026074375.1 Tanacetum coccineum | reverse complement strand
TTCAAAACTAAGGAAGGAAGCATGTTTATCAAGTAAGTAGCAGTTAAAACACATTCAGTCCAAAACATAAGAGGTATCCCCCCCTGAAACATAAGACTCCTGGAAACATTTAGCATGTTTTTGTGTTTCCTTTCAGCTATTACATTATGTTGGGGTGTATAAACACAAGAGGTTTGATGTAAAATACCTATTGTATTAAAAAATTCTTTCATTTTTTGATTTACAAACTTTGTCCCATTATCAGACCTCACAACCTTTATTTTCTTATCAAACTGAGTTAAAACCAGTCTATAAAAACTTACAAACATATCAAAAACTTCATCTTTAGTTTTAAGTAAATACACCCAAACAACTTTGCTAAAATCATCAACAACAGTCAAGAAATACCTAAAACCCTCCCTGCTAACCACTTTGTATGGACCTCAAACATCAAGATGAATTAATTCACCAAAACAAATAGACTTGTGTTCACTCAAAGGAAAAGATTCTCGGGTTTGTTTTGCCTTATGACGGACTTCACAAGGACAATTGTGATCAATATTAGACATATTTAAAGACCCTTTTAATAATTTCAAAACTGTCACAACCCGCAATTTTTGATACTTTAAATTACTATTTTACCCTTTGACTTTTTGGTTCCGACTTGACTTTTGAACTTTTTGACCTTTTACGGTCACATAAAAACGATTACCGCGTAGCCGGTAAAATTTTTGAAACATTTTTAATAATAAATCATAATTTCGATTATTATCGCTCATTGCAAATTTATTTTTCTAACTTATTTAACTTGAAAACGAGAAGATATATATTTTCATAAATTAATTTATCAAAAACAACCCGCTAAATTACGTTTTCACGATTCAGACTCTAAAGCAATTTGATGTAAAACGACATTCCTGACAACTTTTTAGTTTTGACCGAGACCCGAAAACAATCAGAAGGTGACTGAAATGCCCTCGCAAGATTTAGAAACGAGAAAATAATTAAATTATATTTAATTAACAGTTTTATTAAATAAAAATATTTAATAAATTTAGTCATCATTTTATTCGAAAACGTTTGTTGATAACGCGAATATATGGGTTAGAAATTTTTTTATTTTTTTTTTCGGACGAGACGTAACCGGTTCATTAAATAAATAACGAATATTAATAACGAATATTTTTATAAATATTATAAAAATATTTATGAAATATTATCAAGTAAATACTCATTTTTATCGGAAAAATAATTTGAAAAACAATGGCGCAAGTTTCGCGCGTTGAATCATTAGTTAAGTCGCCCAAACAAGTCTCGAACCGCATTTTATCAAAAGTATAAGAAAAAGTTACACTTTTAACCCTCAACTATTATACACTTTATAATTCATTTTAAAAGTTTTAATATAAATAAAAAGTTTATATAATTTTTTTCATTTACATCTCTTATAAACACACACACACCACCAATTCTCTCTCCCCTCCTCTTTCCGGCAGCCCACCGCCGGCCACCCTGCCGCCGCCGGCCACCATGGCGCCGTCGCCGGAAAACTTTTCCGGCGGAGTTTTCCGGTGAGCTTCAAAAAGCTTCCTCGTGAACCGATCTATTCGATCCCCCATGTCACTCGCAGCCACGCGCCGCCTTCTCCTCCGGCTGCCTCCCCACCGCAACCCACCATAACTCTACCACCATCATCACCCCGCTGCCACCATCACCATCCCACGCACCACTGCAACACCACCGCTGCCATCATCACCGAAACGGCGAAACAAAATAACCTTATATAATGTTTCTCTTCGCCGGTTTTATCTACCGGTTCCTTAACACCACGCGCCAAGGGTATATTACATCGCGCAATCAACTCTGTCGCCCCCTCCGCACGGATCGTCTCTGCATCACTCCAGCCATGCTGCTGCGGGCTGCTGTCGCTGCGGCATCCTCGAGCACCGTAGCTTCTTTCTTCAGTGCGCCGACCTCCATCCTTCCGTCTCTGCCGGCCACGGCTCAACCCGTGGGGGGCGGGGGGGTTGGGGTGTGTGTGTGGTGTGGGGGGGTGTGGGCTGGTTGAGTGATTGTCTGGGTTTGTGAGGTTAACAACCGCCCACTGGGGGTGTTGCGTCGGTTTTCCGGTCAGTTCGGGGTTTCTATTTGCGTCGCTGGTCGTGTCTGTTCCTCGACACCTCTCTGGTGCGCGGTGGTTTCGGTCTGTCTCGGCTCGCCCTTCCGTCTGCTTGTTCTGTGCGGTCGTTCGTCGGCTAGCAGTCTGGTCGTGGTGCGGCTGGTGCGGCGTCGGCGGAGGTCGCGGGCGGGAGCAGCCACTACCTAATGGGGGGTGCTGGGTGGGTTGGTGGGGTGTGGCTGTGGGGGTGGACCTGGGGAGGGGGGGGGGGGTGGTAGGTGTGTGTGGTCCATGGATAGCCTACACCACCACATAATGGTTGCGCTTTTCATGTTGGCTTGTGTGAGATCTCTTTCTTGGCTTCTTTGTTTCTTACCACAAAATAGGGTTTTTTTTTTTTTTGATTCTGCCCTTGTTTTTTTTTTAGCATTTATTGCAATTTTAGTGCGTTTTTTGCATTTTTGCTTGCATTTATTGCATTTTAGTTTTTATAAATTCAGTCCACAAGGGTTTTCTTTTTGTCTTTATTTTTTTGTTGGCTTGTGCGTTTTTTTCGTGGGGGTACAGGGTAAGCAGCCCACCCGGGGTTGTTTGTCTGTTAGGGTGGTTGTTTGGGTGGTCTTATCTTATTGCGTTGGGTGGTGGCAGCCAACATTGGTTTTCCCAACATTGGTTCATTTATGCGTTAGGCTGTATAAAACTGCCCACTATATGGGTGTGTTTGTTTGTAGTTGTTGTTTTGTTGTTTGTTTGCTTGTAAAGCTGTGCCAAAAGGGGTGTTTGTTTCGATCTTAGGGGGAGTTGGGGACAGCAGGAGCTGAGCTAGCCTAGGTGTTTATTCGGGGTTTGTTATGGTTCACCCTAGCCCGTAGAGTTGTTTTAGAGTCAGTTCATTATGAGAGAGAGTAAAGAGTGCGGTTTGATTTATATGGAAAATAGAGTCAGGGTTAATGCGTTTGGGTTGGCTTGTTGTTTTGTTGTTGTTCGTTCCCCATAGCCAAGGGTGCGTTTTGTTTTGGTGTTTTTTTTGGTGTGTTGTTGTGATAGGAGACGAAATTAGGGGCGTGTTTTGTTATTTGATTCGTTTTTTGATTTCATGTTATAAACGAAGAGGTGTTACAGAGGTTGTTCCGTTTGCGTTTGGTTAAGGGTTATAACAGCTAGTGTGGCTTTGTCGTTTTGGTTATCTGCGTTTAAAGGGTGGCCCTCGGGGATGCGGTTGGGGGTGTTGGTTTGATTCGGTTGTTGGTTGTTGGGTTGTTTGTTTTTTTGGGTGTTGTTGGTTGTCGTAGTGGTGGTTGTAGGTTTTTTGGATGTGGGGAGGGGGTTTAGGGGTGTTGTGTGTTTGTTGGCTGGTTTGGAGCAGAGCCTTATGGTTACCCGTATGGGTGTGTTTGGTTATGGGGTTATTATTTTTTATGTTTATTAATCTTGCCCTTTAGGGGGCGTTTTGGTTTGCGCGGTTGGGTGGTTATGGGTTTTTTTTTTGGTTAACCAGCCATTTTATTGGGCTGTTTTGGTTTAGCCATCTGGGTTGCGTTTGTTAGGAGTTTCTCTTTTCGTGGCGTTTTTTGGATTGCGTTTTTTTTAAAGGGTTGGTGGTGTTTGGTTCTGCGTTTTTACGGGCCCTCTACCACCTAGCCCTAATAGGGTGAAGGTCTGATCTGCCTTAATTTTGCGTTCGTTTTTTGTGCGTCTTGGGTGCGTTGGTTCGCTTTGTTTTTAACCTGCCTTTCGCTTTAGGTGCGTTTGATTTCTTTTTGCGTTTTTGTTTTTGGCAGCTTACACCCAAGGGTTGATCGTTTGCTAAATTTGTGTTTGGGTTTTTATTTGTTCTTTTTAAGTGTTTTGTTTGATTTCGTTTTTAGACTTATATTATATGTATATTATAAAACGCGGATGTTTTGTTGCTATGAGTTTGCAAACATAGATGATAAAGAGTGGAAAAAAATATTGAAAATTTAGGAATAAAGGGTAAACGTTTGTATTAACTGGCAGGTCATGCGAAATTCTAAAAATTACCGTACCTAGTAATTTTCACTAAACTTTTATTATTTTAGAAAAAACCCGATTAGTTTAAAAGGACAAAGTTTATCTAGTTTAAGATTTTTTTTTTGTAATAATACAATGAATCGGTACATAAACGAAAGCTATACTTGTATAAACAAGATAACTAGTTTAGTTAAAACGCGTAACGAAGTACTAAATTATAAAATATTATTTTATAATTGGCGACTATAACTTTTGTACAAACTTTAAAAACGTCATTTAGCAAATTCATAACTTTAAAACGCGTGTTTACTTTTATGTATGAACTTTTTATTAATTTAATTAGTGACTTTTGAAAACGTGTCGAATTATGTTGTTACCATTATTTTCTCGCGCTTCTTATATAATACTTGTAAAGTATTATATGTTTGCGAACTTACTTATTTATTTGTTTTCTTTGTCGTTTTTATATGTTCTTCACATGATTTATATAATTGTTTTTCTTTTCATATGTTATTATAATGCGGGGAGGAATTATATTATACATGCTTTGTTGGTTTGCTTGTCGGAGACTCGGTTGTATTTTATTTAACCACCCACTAAAAAACTCCATCCAACTTTGAAAAAACCTCAATCTCCTTATCCACGATCTGAGGTCGCAACGTTGATTGTTGTTACTCATACATCGGTTTTTGTAGCTTGATTGGTTGTTTTTTATAATTTTTGGGTAAACCCCAAATTCACCATCCTAAGCTAATAGGATTTAGCCGTTAAATTAAGCTGCATCTTCTTGGTCGAGCTGTTCCGTTCTCCAGTTATGTTGTGATTATTATTTGCATTCCTGCTAGTTTCTCTTTGCAACATCAAGGTGAGTTCATAGCCCCACCTTTTCTCTTTTAATGGTTTTTTTTAAACTATTTTCGGGGTGAGAATACATGCTCGTTTATTTAAGCAAACCTCATTTGGTTACTATACATATAGCGTGTACATGGATGCCTTTTACTAAAGCTTTTGCTTATCTACCACTATGATTTCTTTAATACATGTTTTGATACCATGCTATTGTTGTACCGACTTTAATTATAGTCGTTAGGTTATAACTAATAGCGTTTTACATGAATGTTTTTATTAAGTTTTGCTTATCTACCACATGATTTCTAATACATGTTTGGATACATGCTTTGTTTTTTATGGACACAAGAAACTTTATGGTATGCGGAACCACAATATTGAGGTCAATGCCCTCTTTAATGAGTATTATTGCCAAAATAAAGACCCCACTTCATGAACTGTTACTTGCCTTATAATGGGTGAGTTGCTAGTACAAATAAATTGATCTATTGGTTTGACAGCCCTGTCCGGGCGGGGAGTCTGATTTCGAATCCTTTCTAGCAACCCAAGTTATGTCAAACGGACAATTTGTATTTAGTCCTCCTTAATTTTATTTGGTTAATTTTTATTATGAATGTTCAATCAAGTGCAAGTATAGAAATTTCGTATATATAGAGGAGGGATTTTATAGAGATTGGTGTTTGGAATTTTTTAGTTACGGAAATTAATACCTTTGTTATGGTGGCAACTTTGATATTACATACAAAGTTTATGTGGGTTTGTGGTTAAGTCAAGGTCTCTTCGGATGTATGGTTGGCATTGAGGCTCAATTGCAATCAAGGATTTCATCATTTTATCGTTTTTGCATTTGTATTATGTTGAATTTACTTTTAATTATTGTCGCTGGGCTGATCTTAAACTTGTGGTCATCCATTCCCACTATTGAACAATTACTTGATGTAGTTGAAACTTCTTGGATTTCGATAACAATTCTTCTAATTGTTGCTAAACGTACTTTTCTTACAGAAATAGTTTCGGAACTATTTCAATACTGCTTTTTACTTAAACCTCATGAATTCACCAACATTTTGTTAAAGTTTTTTGCATGTATTTTCTCAGGTTGTACTTAGTCCACCATTACTTCGATCTTGTGGTCCACTTTTAAATACTTCTTGATTTACTGAATCACTACTTGGATTTCGGATGGATTTCGGAAATAACACTTTTAAATGTTGTAACGCTACTTTTCTTCTGAAATATTTCTTAAATTATTTCAATACTGCTTTTTACTTAAACCTATGAATTCACCAACATTATTGTTGACGTTTTAGCATGTATTTTCAGGTTACTATTTTGCTAGTGGAGCATTGGGAGCATTCGAGTCGCGCGGATATATATATTTTTGAAGGCTTAATAACTTGAGTACTATTTGACAAACGTTTTGACAATGTTTTCTAATACATTATAAATGGAACCTATTTAACTCTGACATTTTTAATTAAATTGAATGTGACATTTTATTAAACGTCTCTTTTGAGGTCGTTTTCTGTGACTTGTGTTTTGTGCCCTGAAGTAGCACCCCAATGTTACCATTCCGCTGCGTTGTCCTGATTTTGGGGGTGTTACAGATGGTATCAGAGCACTGGTTTTAGAGAACTAGGTCGTTTTCAAAACCTGGACTATAACCGTTTTTTTTTCGAAAAAATTTTAAGATTCTTTCACCATTGTCCGATATCCGCGCGCGCATGCTTCCTGATCCTTTGTAAGCTCTCTTTTGTATCTCTACTACCATTATATGGATAACGAGTATTTAATACTTGCTTATGATTTCGCTTTCTTACGTCTATCGTATGACGCCTGACCATTTACCTTATATTAGTCAGTTATATAAATATTGATCACTTCGATTATCTCGTACTTTTGATTTCTCAAATACTCTCTCGAACACCAATGCCGATTATTTACCACTCCACTTTGAGTTGGAACACTCTTCCTATGCTTTTGATCGTATATGTTGTTTGGTAATCTATTGTTTTGATATCGTGTTTTTGTGCCGGCGATACTTAGGTAAGATGATTTATAGTCATCTTATCGAAATGAATTAGGACGCATCTTCATTTGAATAAGGAAATTATAAATTACCGAACCATAAGTTTATAAATTCTTACTTACAAGGATTGGGACGCCTCTTTTTATAAGTGACAAATTATAAATGAGTGGGCTTATGTTTATTCGACATAGCGTGTGTTCGTCCGTATGAATCCTTCTTTGGGCTATGAATTTCTTTCGACTCGTGCTTTATTATATGGATTTCTTTTTTCCGAATGTGTATCGATCGCCGCGAACTCGATAATCTAATTGTAAAAAATGTGTGGAAAGTTACAAGAATCTTACCCCTCTATGGAAGCCATAGAGGGGTATTTATAGCCCATACGTCTCCTAAGTATATAATAATGCCTATTCTAGTCCCTGCAAATGGTGCTATGATAAACAATGGTAATTCTATAAATGTCGTCACATAAATGAATTCCTAACACTTGTCACCGAAGATTATTAAATATATTGTATTTCAAAGCTTGAATCAGTCTATGAATTTCGACAAATATCTAGAAGGACAATCTATGCAAAGACCACCACTTTTCAAAAGTGACAGTTTTATTTATTGAAAAAATAGATTCGATACGTATGTGAAATCAAAAGATCTAGATCTTTGGCATTGATTTTTGACTTTAGGTATATATAAATAATAATACTACTTATATTAACCAAACCAAATCAAGTGACCCTTCAAAAGGTTTAAAGAAAGAAAATCAATGAAATCCGAATAGTATATGATATTCCCGGGTCGTTTTTCCCAACAAGGAGTGCAAATTTGAGAGTCAAAAGTCAGTTTGATATTTGATGTTTGAATAGAACAAGATTTGATTGGATTTGATTTCTAATTCTACGGGAAAGACAAAAAGGCATGCTAATACTAACAAATAAGACAATTAACAAAGAAATCAAATAACGGGAATCCTAAAACGCGTCTAAATTATGAAACTAAATCAAAATTAACCCTAAAAATGCAAACTTAGTTTCTAAACCTCTAAAATGATAAAATAAATTTTCTAATAAGGAATTATATATTTTTTGACTTTTTAATAATTTTTTATGAATTAAAAACCTATTTAATCTATTTAAAATTCTAGAAAATGACAAATTAATACCTAAAAATTTCAAAAAATGATTTTCTACTTTAGAAAAGTCTAAAATATGATAATAACTAAGAAAACTATTTTTTACTACTTTTTATAACTTAAAACTAATTTCTAAACTTAAATTAAAAAGCTAAAAATGAAATTTAAAATCTAAAAATGATGAAAATGATTTTAAACTTTGTAAACCTCAAAATATTATTTCTAAAACTAAAAACTATTTTTTTGTAATTTTCTGAATTAATTTACTAATTTTAAATGACTTTTTAAAAAATTTCGAAAAAGAAAATTAATTAAAAATATTAAATAATTAAGGAAAAATCTGAAAAATTGCATAAAAGTCCTAAATGGTATAAAGGGCCTAGGAAAAATAAGCTGGATAAGCCAGCTTATCAAATAAGCTAACAATAAGCCCAAACAAGCTATAGCTTTTTATTGCAAAATAGGACCAGAAATGTGTATAAATGATAAATGTTGCAAGGAATAACCGAAAAAATCCCAAGGGCGAGTGGTAGTGCAGTGTGTGAGAGGTTTGGTTGAGGTGGGGAGGTCTCGGGTTTGAGCCTTGCTCACCCTTGATATCACCACTTCCCAAATCTTTTTTTTTCTAATTTTTTTTACACAGCTTATAAATAAGCTGTAAACACACAACTTTAATGAAGACAAAATTTTTAAAACTTAAAACTAAGCCCGAATTAAGCACAAATAAGATAAGCAGTTTTAACACTTAGACTTTTTTTTGAGATTTTAACACAAATAAATTCAAACACCCTTTTTAAGCTATAAAACAAGGGGCTTATTGAATAAGCCCAGGACTGAGACTGAACACACAAAAGCTTATACCCCAAATAAGCAACTAGGAACACAAATCACACATTTTGAACAACAAATAAGCCATGGAAAAGCAATGAGAATAAGCTGATTCACACAGACAACAACACTTAGAAAATTTTCAAACTTTTTAAAACCCTACTTTTAAGCTTAAAAATAAGCTAACAAACAGATCCTTATGGACTTAGGACCACCAAACAGATCAAATCCAGGTTTGGCTTATTATCCATTTTCAACTTTTTTTGAGTGATTTTTGGTAAAAGGCTTAAACACTTCAAGCTATGGAAAAGCTTGAATAGTTTAAGCAAACAACTTAAGTACAAGTTAAAAAGAGCGTTTGTGAGCTTATAAACGTTTTTAAAACACAAATGACATTAACTTAAAAACAAGATTTTCATAAAAACTTAACTTTCATTAAACTTTAAATCTGAGTACAAGGTTAAAAAAGTACAATAAGCTAAAGTTAAACTAATATAAGCTGAAAATTAAAACTAGACAAAACTACTTCCTTTTTAGGCTTACAAGGGCCCTATTTATATAAGAGTCTTCAAAGTCTTGGGTCTTCTTCTTGTGTTTCTTCTATGAGAGAAACAAAGGGTGTGTTTCTTGTGTGAGATGCTTCAAATCTTCCATCTCAGCCATTAATCTTGAGTGTTCTCCAAGGGGTCTGATCTCAACCCTTGATTCATTGTCTTCATCCTTTAAGCCAATGTGGTTTAAGAGGATTGCCACAGTGGTTTGGCTGTTTATAGGAGTGGGGTTGAGTTGGGGTGTGATTTTGGTTTGTCGTGTTGTAGAGGATAGGGATAATGAATAGTAGCCAATGGCGAGAAAGGGTTTTACACGTTTTTGGGAATTGAAAGATAACGGTCGTTAATCCCCTGAATTTGATAAGTGTTTGCATCGTTAGTCCTTTTGGACTGACATTGTTAGTCCTTTTGGACTAACGGTGTGAAGGGATAAGGATTGGTTTTGTAAATGACTTAACAGCCATATGGCTGGGCTGTTAAGTGGGTTTGGGCTTTGTTATTGGCCCGGGTAAGGGTTTTAGATTTATTTGGTTTTCATAATGTTTTGATGGACTGACCCGGCCTATCAGATGGGTACGAGTTAGCCCATTTAACATTTCTTCGATATCGGCTTTGTCTTTGACTTTTGGCTTTGACTTTTCACGCTGTTTTCATTCTCGTGCTTGGTTTTGTTCGTTTTGACTTGATGTTTTTATCCTTTAGTGAATATCCGTTACCTGTACAATCATAAATCACAAAACACACAAATACAATGTATTTTTGGCATATTTTGTTCATTTTAGGCACGTTTTTATAGGCAAAAGGTATGTGTAATTAAGCACATACCAGACATGTTATTACTGTGGGTGATTTCCAACCGGTAAAAAAACAATCCTGAAACTAAAAAGGATAAAAGTGTTCCTTATGAAAAACAATATGATGATCTTAAAAATAAAATTGCTAAAAATAATGAGGCCAAAATGGTTCTTTACAATGCTTTGCTTAAAAAGGAATACGAAATAATTTTATGTGCGAAACGGCAAAATATATTTGGAAATCTTTACTAGTCACCCACCAAGATAATACTCAAGTCAAACATAATAAGAATGTTATTCTTATTCAACATTATAAACAATTTTTTATTCCGAAAGATGAATCTATTGATAGTGGCTTTGCCGAATTTAACACTATAGTTACTAGTCTTAAAGCACTTGCGAAAGTTTTTCTAGTAAGAATTAAGTTATGAAATTCTTGAGAGCTCTCCATCCTAAATGGAGGCCAAGGATCACCGCGAAAGAAGAGTCGAAAGACTTGTCATCGGTTTCTCTAGAGGAAAATATCTGTCATCTCAAAGTCTATGAGATGATAATGGAGAAAGACTCCAGACTAGTTTGAGGTAAAAGAGAGAAAGTAAAGTATCTTGTCCTGAAAGCTAAAAATGAGTCTAGTGATGACGATACTTTGATCTCCGAAGGTGAAGACGAATATGTTATGGCGGTTATAGATTTAAAAAAAATCTTTAGGAGAAGAGGCGGATTCGTTAGGAAACCACGTGATGAGAAGAAATCATGCCAAAAATAACGGGCTGATAAGAAAGGGAAAAGTAAACGGAAATGCTTTGGATGTGTTTATCCAAATCACCTCATCGAATAATGTCCAAAATGACCTAGACACAAAGACCAAAGAGCCTTTATGGAGGTTCTTGGAGCGACAACGATGAGGAGAATGAAGAAAAGACAAACGACGAAACGTGTCTTATAGATCAACCATCTAATGAGGTACATTCCAACTCTTCTTATTATAGTGACGATAACTCGTCAATTGATGATGGCACTTTACAAAATGAGTACAACAAATTATGTGAACATAGCTTAAAAGTTATAAATAAAAATAAGTTCTTGAAAAATAAAAATTAACTTTTAGACAACAAAGTTTTCCATCTAAAGGAATAACTTAAAAGGATTGATGACATCAAATAACGGTACTTTTATAGCATCATTTATTCCATGTAAATAACCCATTTTGTATAATTATTGCAAATAATTGTTACTTAATCGTTTGTATTTGAGAATTGCTATAATTATGGAGTACTTGATGAAGATTAGTTAAAAGGCACGCATTCTGGAGCTTAAACGAAGAAATATAAAGATTACTGTTCTGACAACCAATACGCCGTATCCATCAAGGAAGATACGGTGTATCTGTGCCTACACTTCACTAAAGACCACGAAGGAAACAAGATCCAATATGCCGTATCCAGGAAAGACCAATACGCCGTATTCAAGCCATATGGAAATAAAATATTCTGGAAGATATCGAACGTGGTCCCTACTCCAAGAAATCCCCAATACGCCGTATCGAAGACTCTTGATACGTCGTATCGACCTTTTTCTAGACCGTATAAATAGAAAACTCAAAAACGAGTTTTAAGTGTGCTAAATCATATTTTTGATACCTAAACCATAAAAGTTGATTTTCAGAGGAGAAGAAGAGCAGAAGAGGTCTTGCAACGTGATTAATTCAATAGGAAACAACTTGTAATCTCCTATACTCTTGTAATCGTTCAGTTTTTGGTATCATTCGTTAACTCGGTTAGTTTACCTTGGCTAAATTATTACTCTTGTATTGATTATGGCATTTGAAGGCTAATACCTTTGGGTATTAGCTATTATTATGAAGATCTAAATGTTTGGTTTGTTTATCTCGATTGCTTAATTTATCGTTGATTGCTTGTTTATGTTTATCAATTTATACTTGTTTACGTGATTTTGTATGCGACCTATCATTCAACTGGATCTAGTGATACGGACCAAGTAATCTAGATGCTGGGATATCTCTCCATATAGTGATTTAAAAATCTAGACCAATAGGATCACAAATAACGACCTATCTTTGCCCTTAGATTGTGAGCTTAGTTGGACCCTCGGGATCAACGAGTATGTTCTTGATAATTTAAAGACTTGTATTGACTAAACTATGTTAATTTCCATTAAGCAGTAATGGTAAATCTCATGACTTGGGTTTAACAAGATCCACCATTGATTAATCCCTAAGAACGATTATAATCAGCAAATAAGAATGATTTATGCGGATGCGTTTAATTATGACAGGATTCTAATGTCTAGGTCTTAGGAAGAAGTACCGCCTAAGTCTTAAGAATGATATGCCGCCTCGAGATAAGTAATCATTGCACTAAATAAACAAACCAATGTTCTGAATGGAGTAATATTGGCTAATACAATTTTCTTTTATTTGGCTAGATCGCTCTTTTATCTTCCGTTAATTTGCTTGCATATGTTTTAGTGTCTTGAATTGGTTTTAGTCACGACAAAACCCTTACCAGTCTCTCAGACTGAAACCCCCTTATCCATAAGATTTAAGATTAACATAGGTTTAGGCAGTACAATTTAGGCATGGATTTAGACTAACTTTAGATAGAAAACCAAAGAATTAATAAATTAAAGTGTTTCTCCGCTTCATATGATAGACAACCTTACTACCACAAACCTACCATCGATCGGGTACACTGCCCATGAAAAGTGTTGTTTTAGGTAAAGTCAGCAAAATATAAATTTAAAACTTGAAAGCATAAAATTACACCTACACGACAACACCATCAAGTTTTTGGCGCCGTTGTCGGGGAGTGAAAACTAATCTTGATTTTTATTTGATATTTGGGTTTTTAACATTAGATTAGATCTAACCCTTAGGGTTAGTGTAATTTAGAATAGTTTATATTCCTTATGTTTGTGTAATACGACGTATTGGCTATTTGACAATCTTCTTTCCTAGCGAAGTTTATTACAGGTAAAATGATGGACGACCCGAACATTACTATGGAAGAATACATCAGACTCGAGGAAGAAAAAGCTCAAAAACGTAGGAAAGTGTTTAACTGGAAAACTGATAAGTGTGGTAAGATCTGGTATGATGAAGATGTTTACGACCTCATATCCGTTGAAACCGAATTCCCAGCTAAAGTCTTCAATGATAATTTGACATCGAATGAAACACTCTTTTGTGAACCCACGGTAAGTTCTCTTAACGATAATGACATTGACTTTAGAATATCATTTGACGAATCCGACGATGAAGATTACATAGTAGTTTTTGACAAAAACTCATTTTCTTATAAAATAATTTCTACCAATGATTTGAAAATGGATTCGGAAAATGATAACAAAAAAGTCAATATGCATTTGTTTCCACCAACTGAGCCTTCGGTCAGTTGTATTGATGATTTAGATGTCACACCCCCAAACGGGGCATGGACGAAATACGTGTCCGAGGGCATGACGTCATAATATACATCATACAAGATCAAGGGAACGATCACTAATGGACGTTTTGAAAATGATAACTTGTTGTATTTATTAAACATGGATAAGTCTTACAAGATTTGAAATGAAATTTAAAACGTTGCAGAAGCGTAATTAAGTTTTTAAAAGACAACGAGTATGAATGATAATAAAGTCTTGAAAGATGATATCATATTGCACGTAGACTCCACATAGCACATCAGATAAGTCCAAAGCTAAGCACTTGGAAAACATGCTTAAAATGTCAACATAAAGTTGGTGAATTCAAAGGTTTAAGTAAAGCATTTGTGAGAATAAAAAACGTTTAGTGAATACTGCTTCACGCCATAGTATTATGAAAAGTATTTGGTAACTGATATCGTTCAATAAAAGTAGTGTGAATCTCAACATTTCTGAGTGTGTGTGACCATTGTAACACATACAATATCACAAGAAAAATGTTTACGATATTACCTTAAGATCATGACACCGAAGCCTTAACAAGTTGTGTAAATCCCTGTCTTTTAGATTCGTCTCAAATCGATGTTTTGCCAAAACACCCAAGTACTACCTCAAATGAAATGCACCCACTGGCTAATGTACTCATCCAGAATTCTGGGTGGGGGTGTCAACACCAATAGATCCATTCACAGCATTCGTGCTTACACAAAGTAATTAACGGTTCATGATAGTGTTACTACATGCATTACGGAAACTTAGTAAAAAAGATAAAAGTTTAAGTACTTCATTCATAGTAAAAGCAAACACAACGTAATACAAAAAGAGTTGAAGTATTCATATCTGTAGTAAAAACAACCAATGTATTCGTAAAAGCTTTAAGTACTTGTATTCATAGTAAAACGAGTGTGAAATCAATCATGTAAACGAGTTTTGTAAACGAGCATATAAATAAGTTTGAAATCATTAGAGTAAACAAGTTTGTAAACGAGTATGTTCTCACCCCAAAAGTTAAGGTTAATATAAAACAAGTAAAACGTGGGGCTATGAACTCCCTATCAGAGCGATGAGGAGAGTACATCAACGAAAGGAAAAGTAACGCGATAACAACTCTATAAAAACCGCGACCTAATTAAAGACCGCTTTAGAACGAGAAAATATATAACATAACGATGCAATAAACGTTTAAAAAAAGAACTAGACATCCATATGTGTTTGTCTTTAGTTTATTTAACAAAAACCTGTCTTTACGAAACTCATTAGGATTATATAAAACAGTATACGTCATTCTACAAGAAAAGTTACCATTTTTTGGATAGTTACTATTTTTGGAAACTTTCTATTTTCAGAAAGTTCTAAGTTTCGGGATGTTAATACCGTCCCTTATATTTATCAAGTCCGTAATTCCATAAATGTACTAACGAAACCTAAACTCCTACTTTTCATTTTCATTTCGCTAATTCGTACTAACTTACTATTTTTAGTAACGTGTAACGGTATCGCTTTATCATTCTTAGAAAACTCATAACCCTTCGTAATAAGATCAAATCACTGCATTAATATTTTCTAAGGCTTTTGAAACCTAAACAGACCTAACCCGCTTGAAAACACTTTAATATACAAAAAATTATATTGTCCAATAAATATCTTGCGAAACAACTAGTCTATCCCACTCATTAAGCGCATTTTTAACACTACTTCGCGATTATTTTTCTTGGAAAGGAAACTTCATTTTTAGCCATAGATATGTGTTTTAAAATTTTTGCCACAAAACGGTTTTTTCGAAAAGGTCACAAAATAGTCATTTTTCGTTCCTGATCGATCGGATTAAATCGGTTGCCGAAAAATGTTTCCAAGTTTCATTTGAGCGTAACGCGGTTACAACATCGTTTTAAGTCCAATTTTTAGTGTTCTATAAATATATAAAAACTAGCTATTCAAACAGCCTACAAAAACAACCTTCTGACTAATGAAAACAATGTAAGGTCCTCCAAAACCTTAAAACAAATTCGATCAGCAATCTAATTTTTTGCGTTAAACGCTTCCAAAAATCCATCCAAACTTCGCAATAGTGATTATACTAACCTAATCTCCGTTCACGACTAATCCAACAACAAATAAAAAATTATTAACATCCTAATCCCATCTCCATCATTGTTTGTCAACACACAAATCCACTCATCCTTTCCTTAATAAAAAGTTATTATAAAAGAAAGCATAAAACTTCATTATTTCACAAACCCATTTCATTTCTTTTTTAACTTTTAACACAAACACCATAGGATTTAAACCAAGAGCAATAATAAAATAAAGAAATCACAAGGTTGTTTCAAGAAGAGCTTACAAATGATGAAAAATAAATTAAACACTAGATTCGATAACATCCCCAAGATCTTGCAAAACCTCCAAATTTATTTTGAAACCCTAATTTCTTAAATCTTGATTAAACCTTGAAAACCCTTGAACAACACTTGGAATCACCTTAGATATGGTTAGAAATTAACTTGGAATGGTTGGATCCTGAATAAAAATCAAAGAAATGAAAACCCTAGATGGGTGTATTTGGCCATGAGCCTCAAAAGGGGAAAGGGAGAAGAGTGTGTTTTGTTGGTGGCTTGGAGAATAAATAATAACCTAATGTTGATATAAGGATGGTATATATAGGTGAAGACTTAGGGTTTTGGTGTATAAGAATTTCCAAGTCAAAAACTAGCACACTAAGAGTGTGTGGGAGGGTGCGGCACAAGGAAGGAAAAAGGAAAGGAAGATGTGAGCCATGGTTCAAGTATTATCAAGTCTTGGTTTAAAAGACTAGTTGGTTAAGTGGTCAAATGTGGTCAAGAGTGAAAGTATCTTGCATAAGTCACATGGGTTGGTCTAGTGTAAATATATATGCATGAGAGTGACACCATGGGAGGTCACTATCCACTCTTATATGCATACATGCTTTTGTTTTATATTTGAAAGTAAAAATATGCCATCTTATTTTTAATTTTGACTATGAATCCTAATTTTGAAGAGGAGGGATATGAATTCGAAATTTTTGAATGAAATATAGATAATGGATGATAACTTGAGTTTAAATGCGATGGTGGTGAATATCAGGGGTACCGTTTGACCTAAAACACGAAAAACATAAATTGTAAGTATCGCGAAAACATAAGAATCGACAAACTGAAGTGTAAGTAAACTACGAAAAACTTTAAATGATAAACAATGCATATAACACGTAGACTTAATCCTATTCCGAAGCCGAAACCATCTGACCTGATTTTCTCAGTTTACCGAGGGACAACTTCCCTAGAAAATTAACCGATTCAAACCTAACGATAAAAGTCAAAATAATAATCGGAAAAGGTTAAAATAATTACCTGAAATTTATGGGGTATGACATCCTTCCCCCATTAAAAGAGCTTCATCCCGAAGCTCACGGTGTAGTATTCGATGATGGTATTAAGGCAGCAATAGACTGTGGAAATCTCTTTCGGATTTGATCTTCACGTTCCTATGTAAATTCAGGACCTCTTCATGAATTCCAACGTATTTTCACAATCAGGGGGTATAGCTTTGTTTTGTACCGTTTGAACCTTACGGTCCATAATGTGACGGGTTCTTCTAGAAATAGAGCATGTCGTTGCTTTGAATTTCATCTACGTATAACAAGTTGTATCGTCAGATAAACACTATCTTTCAGGTTCAACTTGTGAAAAATACTATGGACTCATCTTAGCTGATCTGGGACTTTCGGTCAATTGGCAAGGATTCCAACTTTGGCAATGATCTTGAAAGGTCCAATATGACGTGGGTTCGGCTTTGCTCGTTTGCCGAAACGTATCCTCACATCTACGTAACTATGTCGGTGATTACGAGCAACTTGTATTTTGTTGCATATCCGAATGATCTTCTTAGTCGTTTCACGGTTAAGTGTCGGGGCTAGTGACTCGACCACCCCAACCTTGGTCCAGCAGATGGGTGAACTGACCACTCTGGTCGTTAGAGTGGTCTCTGAACGTGAGGCTTGTTACCGGTGCGGTAACTGTCGTTGCAAGAAAATCCTACTAACATAGATTAGTATTCCAATTGTTTCTACGGTCGAGCTCGTAGTGTATCCTCCATAGTCGGTATAGTCTTCTCACTCTCGTGGTCGATAAACACAATGCACCTTGTACTGCATAGGTGGTGTCTCTAATACTTTAGCGTAGGTTATGTGTCAAAACGTGTTCGAGGAGTTCAACAAACTAATCAAATGGATAGCAAACGAATACTTAAAACGAATACCAAATAAAATGAAAGACAAATACAAAGTATCCGCGATGTGAATGTAGGTACGGATTAAATGTTATGAGAATCCTTAAAGAAAGGATAGAGATAAGAAAACATACGAAAATGAGAACTAATGAGTTGTATGAATGATCAAAGAAGTACATATCGAGTAGTATTACCCATCAAGATCGAAGAATGAAATAATAAATGTGAACGAAGAAATCAAAGAAAGTACAATTCCTAAAGATATTGTCAATGTAAAAAGGTTATATTTAATATAACGATTTATTATTAGGGTACGATGATGTATGAACAAAGAATGCTAGAATGAGAGATGAAATGTATTTATGAAAAAGAAGTAATGATCCTTGATCAATGCAAACGAAAGGGTTACCGAACCAAATTTCATGAAAAGGAGAATCTAAATCAATATGAAAAAAATTTCACAAAGATAAAAATGATAACAATCACATTTATAAGCTTTATAAATGTTTTTAAGTAGAAAAATAACAAGACAATAGAACATAAATATCAAGAATATCCGTAACAATGTGGTAACAGTTAAAGGAAATGAACGTAAAGGATTATTCAATCAACAAAATCAATGTAGAGATTCATTTGTTCTAATAGAGCATGAAACAGAAGGCTATAAAGAGTCATCTGTACGATTAATCAATGCCAACGAGAGACCAAATACGAATTAGTTTTGATAATAGGCCAAAGTCCTCAAAGAAAACAATATAGTGAGGGATGCTAACGAGATAGGTTGAATTAATTGTACAAACATTTAATATTAAGAGAATTAATATCAAATGGCTAAAATAAGAACATATTAATAAAATGATATATCAAGGATGTTAAAATGGAATATACGAAGTTAATTGTACATACAATTAATTTTTAAAGGGAGTGAAGATATCCGTACCATGAAGCGAACCATACATCGAGAGTTTTCAAAGAAATGGTTTAAATAAAGAGGGCATCATTAGCTATGATGTTTGAGATTTTCTCTTTGGAGGGGGGCTGTTGGTTTAGTCGTTCCTAATGCCGTTTTAGTTGGAAAGCGTGACCTTCATTAGCATGGTCTGTCTCAAAGGTCTTTTATGCGTGATTAGTTCTCATGCTCGGATCTCTTCCGCCTTGGCAGAAGGGCATGTCAGCAATACGTTGGGTTATAAGTCGGCGATATCTGCCGAACTTAGATGTTGTCTTCTTGACGATACAATTTTTCAAAATCACAAGAAGTAAAGAGAAAGGAATGAGACATTAATGTGTCGTGTTTTAAAAGTTGGTGTTCCAAGACGGTACGTTACAAGATGACAAGTTACTAGTTGCATTCCAATTAGTCGGCATGTTTCTATGTGGTGAGTTACGTGAGAACGTATGCATTTTAGAAGTTCAAGGCGAGTGTTCAAACTCGGTGTCGAATAGTAAAATAACATAGGGTTGGCAGACTGTAATGGGTTTTGATGTTATGCCACAACGATATATTAAACTCATGACAAAGTTTAAAGAGCTTCGTATTACCATAATGTTTTAGAATAAAACAAGCCATTGTTCTCCTCACAATGTCTTAGAAAGTTTAGAAGACCAATGGTCAACTTCAAAAATATCTTAAGAAAATTATTATTATATAAAGATAACTTTTATATAAACAGGTTGGGAAAATATACGTAAGGAAAACGTAACCACAGAGAAAAGATAAACGCAAGACAAACGTAATCTTATAGAAAAATAGGGCTTAAGGACAAAAATAAACGCAACGCAACATAAACGTAGGGAAAGATAAACGCACGACAGAGATAAACCCACAACATAGCAGGCTCAAAGCAAAATGGTACTCACGTATACCCATAGAAAAAGCAAGTATAAGAAACACGTAAATGCACATAAGGATCACATACTGGTTATAGACCAAACCTAATATGCTACCTGGTTTTCTATAACCTTGGCTCTGAATACCAATCTGTCACACCCCCAAACGGGGCCTAGACGAAATACGTGTTCGAGGGCGTGTCGTCATAATATACATCACACAAGATCAAGGGAACGACCACTAATGGACATTTTGAAAATCATAACTCGTTGTATTTATTAAAAATGGATAAGTCTTACAAGATTTGAAATGAAGTTTAAAACGTTGTGGAAGCGTAATTAAGTTTTCAAAAGACAACGAGTATGAATGATAATAAGTCTTGAAAAATGATATCATATTGCACGTAGACTCCACATAGCACATCAGAGAAGTCCAAAGCTAAGCACATGAAATACATACTTAAAACGTCAGACATAATGTTGTGAATTCCATAGTTTAAGTAAAGCATTTGTAGAATAAAAACATATAGTGAATACAGCTCACATCTACAGTATTATAAAAAAGTAATTGGTAATGGTATCTTCATTAAAAGAAGTGTGATCTCAAAACGTTTCCGCGTGTGTGGGACCATTGTAACCAAACAATACACAAGAAAAATGGTTTACAGATATTACCCATAAGCTCAGGATACTGAAGCCTTAACAAGTGTGTAAATCCTATCTTTTAGATCGTCTCAAATCAATGGTTATGCCAAAACAACCCCAAGTACATCAATGTTTTGCCCAAAACACCCAAGATAACTAAACCTCAAATGAAAATGGGGGGGGCACCTATCTAGCCAATGTACTCATCCAGAATTCTGGGTGGGGGTGTCAACCCCAATAGATCTATTACAGCATTCGTGCTACAACGAAGTAACATTAACGTTCTTGATAGTGTGTACTACATGCAATAGGACACTTGGTAAATGTAAAGTTTAAGGTACTTACATTCATAGTAAAAGCAACCAACGTATTCGTAAAGAGTTAAAACTATTCATATCCGTAGTAAAAATAAACAACGTATTTGTAAAAGCGTAAGTACTTGTATTCATAGTAAAACGAGTATGAAATCAATCATGTAAAAGAGTTTTGTAAACCAACATATAATTAAGTTTGAAAGCATTAGAGTAAACAAGTTTGTAAACGAGCATGTTCTCACCCCAAAAGTTAAAAGGTTAATATAAAACAAGTAAAACATGGGGCTATGAACTCACCTTAAGCAAGCGATAAGATAGTAAATCAACAAAGAGGATAAAGTAACAGAACGACTCTAACCGC
This sequence comes from Tanacetum coccineum, assembly GCA_026074375.1. Classification (NCBI taxonomy): domain Eukaryota; kingdom Viridiplantae; phylum Streptophyta; class Magnoliopsida; order Asterales; family Asteraceae; genus Tanacetum; species Tanacetum coccineum. The sequence goes on along the minus strand of BQNB010008346.1, from coordinate 69,182 downwards.
GACCTAATTATAAGACGCGCTTTAGAACGAGAAATAATAACGGAACGTTGCAATAAACGTTTATAAAAGAACTAGTCATCCATATGTGTTTATGCTTTAGTTTATTTAACAAAAACGTGTCTTTACGAACTCATTAGGTTTATATAAACGTTACGTCATTCTTATGAAAAGTGCATTTTGAAAAGTTACTATAGATAGGAGACACGTTCTATTTTCGGAAAGTTCCTAAGTTTCGGATGTTAATACCGTCCCCAATATTTTTTTCAAGTCCATAATTCCATAAACGCACTAACAATACCTAAACACCTACTTTTCATTTCCATATTGCTAATTCGTACTAACTTACTATTTTTAGTAACGTGCAACGGTATCGCTTTATTATTCTTAGAAAACTCATAACTCTTCGTAATAAGATCAAATAACTACATTAATATTTTCTAAGGCTTTCAAAACCTAAATGGAGCTAACCCGCTTGAAAACACTTTAATATATAAAATTATATGTCCAAAAATAACTTGGCGAAAACTAGGTCTATCTCACTCATAAAGCATTTTTAACACAACTTTCGTGACTTTGAAAGGAAACATTCATTTAGCCATTTTGTGTTAACACTTTTGCCCAATAACAGGTCTCGAAAGGGGTCAAAAAAGTCATTTTCGTCATGATCTGAGTCGTATTAAAATCGTTTTGGGCCGAAAAATAATTCAAATTTCTTTGAGCGTAACCTAGTACCTTCGTTTAAGTTCCGATTTTAGTGTTTGATATATGAAAAACTATCTATTCAAAACAAGCTCTCCAAAAACTATCTTGTAGGAACCCGATCTACTTCACTTCATAACACAACACGGATCGGAACTAGAAAATAAGAAAGAGAGGTGATGGTGTAAAAGGTTTAGAGAGAGAGAGAAGAAGAGAGATGAGAGAAAAAGAAATTAGATTTAGAAAAAAGATATTTGTGAGAGATAGATTAGATATTTTCTTAGGAAAATATCTATATATATATCCCTACGACGCGTGGGATATTTAACTAGGACTCGGGCTCGGGTTTTGCTTGGGATTAAACCCAAAACATATACAATATTAGATTATCTAACGAGCCCGATTCCCGATATTATCCTATTACAACATTAACTAATTAAAGACCGAAGCTCCATCGTAGAGAGACCAAACTTCCTTGTTCGACTTAATTAATTGAGCTAACAATCTCCCCCGAAGTGAGGTCTTGAAAACACGAGGAACGAGCTTCCTTTATTGACTCAATAAAATTGAGGCTAACAAACTCCCCCCGAAGTGAGTTCATTGACGACACTCCTTCATGAATCAGTGAGATGGCTTTTGTCGTTTAAGCTCGAAGTGTTCTTGGTCTTATCTCTTTGTTATATTGTTGTAGGCTTTCCTTTCATGCTTCGATCTGACTTTGAGCCTTTGTCCATGTCTTATCGTTTTTGCCATCTTGCGACTGTGACGTTTGACCAACTTGCCTCATAAACTTTCTGCTTAACTTGAAAGCTTCAAATCAGAGTTTGCCGGAAGTCTTTGTCTTAAAATCTGAGCTTTCTAGATAGTTTGCTTTGAATATGAGCATGAACAGTGGTAATGGAATCGACTTTGTTGATTAGATAACTGTCACCACCTCGTAAACCTGCAAGGCTTACGATAGTGATAATCAAAAAATTGATTTGAAAAAATCAATCGACTTGGTCCTCCGTTAAAGTGTTTTTTGTAACACATTGCGAGTGTCATGTTTTTATCAAAATTCATCAACCGTTAATTCATTTACTGACCAAATCGATATCCAGTTTCACAAGGTTGAATTCATATAGAATCTCCATGTCACCTACCGCATGCTTATGATGATGACACTTGGAAGATTTTCCAGAATCTCATTGTGAATACTAAAGAGTATCAATCTGAATTTCTGGCAAATATTCACCTGATATTGCGTAAGACTCTTGATAACAGCTTGTGAACCGATAAAGTTCATACAAGTGTTTTGAAATAGGAATTTTTCCTAACGAGATTTTGATTGATCACTTGGCTCTAGACTCGATTATGCAGTTTGGTTTTTAGTACTCGAAGGCTAGAGCAAATTGCTAACCTATTCAATATCAACAATCTCGGAGTGAGATGTCCATAATTAACTTGTGTATACTCCGTGACAATGAGACAAGTTTCTGTTGAAGAAACCCGAATGGCTGAGAAGGTATGTGCATGGCATCACTGGGTCCATGAAGTCGTTTTCATGTCAGCAATCAACTTGTGATTCTGAACAGCATAGTATTGACCTGTTTCTGCCTTAAGTGTTGGAGGCTTCTTGGTTATACCCTTTAACCATACAATTCTTTTTCATTCTTCACACCTCATGCTTACCAGGACTCATTACTAAACACCTTTTGTATTGTGCAGGTGTTAGCTTCAATCTTAGTCGGCATTATTCCATATACATTTATCTCCAATCATACCTAAGGACCTGCTATTTTCTATACGTGGATTATCCTTGGGTAGCCTCACGTTCTGGTGGACATAGGATTGATTCCTACCTAACCACCTAAGTGACTTCAGAATCGTTGTGAATAAGATAGTTGTTTGGTATAGAGATCAAACCATAAATCCACCTTTTTGCTTACTGTTAAGCACAATTGAGTCGATGAGATCATATTTTAATACATTTTCTTCTCCCGTATTTTAAATGATAAACACTTATTTTTGAAAATACCTTGTTCTTAAAATATGACCTTGAAAAATCGTGGAGAAAATATGGTCAGCATGAATGTTTTGGAACATTTGATAATCTTTTGAATACATAAGAATGGTCCGGTGACGATGTAATCACAAGAACATTATAACTAGTTTTTCGAAAAACTCCCCCTCAAAAATAGGACCAATTAAGAAATTGTTGTCTTTTGAAAACATGTGAGGGTTGGAGTGTTGAACCACACCAATTTTGAAAGATTATGAATGACCTCGAGAAATCTTTGAAAAATTTATGTTCAACTTTTGTGAAAAACAAACGTTAAGACTTCTCTTCTAACGGTAAGGGTAAGCGCACTGAAACGTACACTATCCTTTTTCTTGAGCTAAAAACATTGAATGTCTTGTAAGAACAGCTCAAGACCGAGAAACGTTAATTTTCTGTTGTGAGATAAGATAAAACCTTTCCTTTTATTTGAAGTCCCTGTTATGTTCAGACATTTTGCACATAAGCCATTTAGAAAATTAGAAATGAACATGTTTTTTGAAATTATTTGCAACTCTCACTCGTACTTCATTTACACACCCGTGTCAATGTTAATCGACATTTCTAAGCACGTAAATGTTATCGATTCCAAGAGACATGTCGAGAAGAATCTTTTTGAAATTTTCTGATTTCCTGATTTTTATTTATTTAACCTTTGTCCTCAGCATTGCCTATATGATGGTGGAAAAGTAATATCCAACTCCTTGTCCGTGGATGTACTGTCTTGGCTGCTTAAGGGGAACAACTTTGGAACCACTTGAAACATGACGTTCCGTGCTGTGGTCGGAATTCCGAGTTCTGAACGGTATGATCAGAAGGTCATTTGATGAAGAACGAGGCCTGAACTTATGTGAACAGACGTCATTTGATGTAGCTCATCTTTTGTGAAACCATTCTGGCACTGGTTTCTTAGATATCAGTAATGTCAGCAACCACACTCTGAGATTTTCCTGCTTTCATTGTAAATATGCATCAGCAGTTATGTCAAGTCGTTGTTTGCTTATGACCATTGAATGACGTACCTGCACTTAAACCCAGAGTTTGTTTGCATGCATGAATATGAGGGATATCTACTATTGAACCATGCGCGGGTTCACTGTCAACCTTGCCCATGCAAGAGTTGAGTAGCTTTCCTGTGGGAATCCACCTAAGACACGAACTTACTAAAAGACCTACCCGTTGGTTTCACCTAAACATGATCAAGTATTCATTGTTTTCCTCAAGGACAGTGGTTAGTCCTTTTTGTTTGAGAACCTATGTCAGTTTGGATCTGTCCCTTTTTTCTGGTTCTATAATGCACTTGACTTATTCTACGGCATAAAATCTCTTGGTTGTACTTATGGGATTTTGCAACCTTATTCTTGCAGAGGCACGGGGATTTAAACCTTGTGAAGTAATCTAAGACGCATTCATATGATTTGCACTTAAAGGCACTTTTTTGCATGTAGGACATTCAAGTCATTGTACTTCACAAGAAAGCTTTTGTTTCCTATGGTTCTCCTAGTGACACATCTTTTGTTTAGAAACCCACTAGTCATTGATCTCCAAATTCTAGGTTTTTGGTTTGGCAACCAATGAGCAGTGTGGGTAACTAAGAAGGATCAATCATACTAAGGTTTTCCCATTCACAAAAATCTTTGTCTTTCGAGTGTGCACTTTTCCTTACTTTCTTTAGGTATAGTTATGAACCACGACATTTTGAGCCGACTTTTCCCTGGGTGACGATGTACACATCTTAGGGCAATTTCCTAAGGGCCAGTGCAATCACATTGGTGTTTCGAACTGCGTGTTTTCTAATCTAAGGCAAATACTTTGAGTGACTTGTTTAACACAAACCATCCACACATTAGTTAAATTAACCGACTGTTTACATTTGAAATCTTCTCATTTCAGCAAAATATGAGAAAAGTCGGTTTTCCTAAAACGGATGTTTTTGGAATTCGTAGAAGCATTTGGTTGTCGAACAACAGATGGTTTATTTAAACGGAGTTTCCACAGACTTTCCCGTGCAGTTCTCGATGAGTTCTTTAACTCACTTATTGCTATGTTCTTGTCTTCATTTAGAGCTTTCAAATCTTGTATTTCATGATATTTGTCACTTCTTTTCGAAATACATTAGATCCGTGTTCTTGCAAACTGAGTTGTTTTTCATTTGTTCCTTTAACATTGTTGTTAAAGCAATTTCAAGAGAAATCCGAGTGTTTTTCAAGTTAGAAAAACTTTTAAACAAATTATTTAGAACTTCTTTGTTAACAGCATCAGTTTTGTTTTCGAAAGCTATTTGTGCAAACATGCACATTCTTTGATTAATGAGAGTAAGCATGCAATTCATATTAGCATATAAATCAGAACAGAGAATGCAAATACGAACATTAAATCTTTAGACACAACACACTTCGAGAATATGATCATATATAGGTTTGGAAAAATCAGCCTTTTCTGATTCCTTTTCAAAGATTAACGTACTCCAAATCGCCAAGCATGTCTCTTTGTAGTTCATGCACAAAACAAAGACTGTCCAGAAAAGTTTTTGTTGAAAGATGCATTAATAACGTTTGATCAAAACTTCCATAGTCTTAGAGCATTGGTGTTTAAGGGAAATGCACTACTAGATGATTAGACCAATATTTTGACAATTGTTCTAAAATGATTGAAGAGTTGTTTGTCATATTCGTTATAAAGTAGTCCCCAAACTTTTACTAATGGATTTAGACATGGTAGAAAGACCAACGTTTTAGCAATGTTTGTTTTGTCCTAACAAACTTTTCTCACATTTCTTCTAATTTCTTTAGCGCGTTCCAACTGATTCAAGATTAGGTTTTGGATGGCGGTTTTGAAAGTTCATAAAGAATGTTTTATATGTGTAATCATATGGCTTCACTATTCTTATCCAATTTTGAATCTACTGTCCTTTTCAAGAGTCAACGTCTCTATCCCCATGGGGCAAAAATCGTTAAGGATCAGCAGTATCATATGGGATTCTCATACAAACGAGCATTTCAGATTGAGCTATCTTGAGGTACTTTGGATTAGCAAAGGTTGATCTACCCTTATACGTTGCGCCATTTGGTGCTAACAGGTAATGGTCGAATTAGACTGATTGCGGTTATAGAAGAATTTCATCATTTAAAAACTTTATTTGTTTTCCATTTCAATCATCGTGTCAAATCTGTCTTTTCCTTCCTTAACCTTTAAATAAGCCAAATAACTTAATTTTCTCTTTGAGTTGACCTTTAAATGTGACCTAGTAACAAACTCATTTTTTTTTTTTTTTTTTTATTTTTGCTAGCTCATCGTGTTTCTGATTAACAACTGAAATTTCATAGGTTTTAGTTTAAACCCTTTTGATGTCCAAGGTCTTTACAGCAATAGTCCTAGAGTTCATTAAACTTTGTTTGAAGTATTTATAATCACTCGTTCGGAGTCATTAAGGCCGTGGACTTCACAGCACCAAGTCTGTTTGTCGAAGTGCAATCAGGAACTATCCCGACTGCTAGTAGCCTCCCCAGAGCCTACTAGACTCATTCAAGGTTAGTTTTACCACTCCTTTAGTTCTTGATTAATGAATGCGTTTGCTTCTTTAATGCTTTACAATCATTTGTTTCCTCAGTACAAGATTTAAATTTGCAATTAAATTTAGCAAGCAGCAGCTCCTCATCAGCACATTCTGCAGCATGTTTCGCAGAATATTGTCTTTCATTGGCAAACACATTATTTTCATCATTGTTTTGTACCTGTTCCAAGGCGTATGAGGTAGAACTTGATTCTGGCAGGTAGACTTTCCTAATCTTTTCCATGAAACCGGAATGTGCTTCCAACTCTTCCTCTATACAATCCCACTGCCTTGTTGTCATCTCCGAACTTGGTAACCAGTGATGAACTCTTGAACCTTGCACAGTAGAAATCGCACTGTCTTTCACTCAATTTTTCAAACGTCATCTTACCTCTTAGGCATCTGCTCAGACTTCTCTTTCATTATACATTGCTCAATGGAGATTCATGTTCTGGAATGATTGATGTCCTAGAATGTTTTAGCTGTCATTGTATGTAAATCTGATGATATTCTTGACTTCTTTATTCTGATAAAAAGATCTTGAATAAATCTCGAAGGCTTTAACAAGTCAGAGTTAATGAACCTTTCCAAAACTGGATTTATCACACTGAGAGGCAATTGGAATCCTTCTCGTGAAGTGTTTTCTCTTGCATTAGAAGGTTCTAAGTTATTCATGTGTTTGAAGATAAAACTGAAACTTGAAGGTTCTGACACTCGCAAATACCAAAGAGTTGTGCCAAAAGCTTGTGGATACAATATACTCCTGCGTCTGTCGAGAAGTTTAGAGTGTTTGGATTTAAGTGCATTTAATTGTTCAAGGATTTTTTCTTTAAAAATCTTTTGCTTGTATCTGCATTTCTGTATCTCGGTTCCTCTAACTCTGAACTAAATGAAGTATTCTTTGTTCCAGTTTATTCGTGAATTATGAAGTTAAAAGATTTGTGTGTATCTTAAGTGATGTGATTGTTGTTGTTGTTGGGAATACTATTTTATACGATTTTGACAAGTCTTGACTAAAACCGTAGAAAAATACAAGAGTAATTTCGACTGGATGTTACTAAATCAAGAAAACCGTAAAAAATAGAATTAATGTTTGTTGAAAATCGCGTTGTCGTGAAGAACTTGAACTTTCGATAACGATTATTGAGCTTAAAGCGATGAACGGGCAAATTTCTTACAACGAAAAGGCTAAAATTAAAATTTTTGAAAACTAAAATGTAAAACTAAAAAAATAGACAAAAAAATAAAAAAAAAATAGATTTATTGTTTAAAAAAAAGTGAAAAAAAAATTAAAAAGTTTGAAAGTAAAAGGTTATATTTAAACTTGCTTAAAAAAGAAAGGGTTAATAGTAAACTAAGTAAAATCTAAATATTAAATATGAATATTGTTTAGAAGTTGAGGGGCTTAAAGTGTAAAAATTCCGAATATAATTAATAAAACGTGTTTTCCTCCCTGATACACTCTTCTACAATTTGAAAATTTTAGAAAAATTTTACGTTTGTTAATTTGATCTCGCGGAGATCGCACGGTTATCGCGGTAAAAACCAAATATACCTCTTGATCGAGAAGGAAGTCACGACAGCGATATATAAAGATCTTGAAGTCCCGTCGTTTAAAACTCACTCGAAACCGAAAAAGCAAAAATAGTTGTAAAACGTTAAGTTTTTGTTCCGTTCATACCTACTAAAAACTTTCACTCAGATCAACTCCAAGAGACAGCACTCGTTCGGATGAGACAACACAAAAAAAAACTTATCGTTCGAATTCCCTTGTATTGTACTATCGTTCGGATTTCTTTCAAACGTTTACTCGTTCGTGGTTTGAAAAAAAAAAGTTTTTTGGGGACACGTTTCGGTCTTGATGTACCACCTCGATCGAACTCAAAAAATTTCCACTCATTCGGTCCTTGAGTTTTCACTCGTTCGGCTCAAAAAATATTTCACTCGTTCGGTCAAAACGTGATTCACTGTCGTTCGAGATTGTAACGTGTTTCACAGTTCGTTCGGGTTGTAACGTGTTTCACTCGTACGGTTTGAGTTTGAGAAGTTGGACTCGATCGGTTGTTCTGTCGTCATTGTGTCTTCTTCTTTTTCACAGAAATCACACAAAAAAAAAAAACCAACCGTCCTTTTTCTTGTCTTCTCGTAGCAGCCAAGAAAGTAGAGGAAAGAAAAAAACTATAAGTTTGACATTTGGAGGCAAAAAAAAGAGAAAAACGAAGTACTTATAGCATATCAAAGTTGAAACAAAAGAAGAAAGAAAGAAAGAAGAAGAAAATAAAAACGTGTGATGTATGACAATAACAATAATAACGAAAATGAGAAAAAAATGAGCACTAAATAAGCCGTTCGAATAAGCTTAAGCAACCACAAAAAATCACGAACCCACACCCCGTGGCGATTGATACCAATTGTAGGAACCCGATCTACTTCACTTCATAACACAACACGGATCGGAACTAGAAAATAAGAAAGAGAGGTGATGGTGTAAAAGGTTTAGAGAGAGAGAAGAGAGAGAGATGAGAGAAAAAGAAATTAGATTTAGATAAAAGATATTTGTGAGAGATAGATTAGATATTTTCTTAGGAAAATATCTATATATAGACATCCCTATCTACGCGTGGATATTAAAACTAGGACTCGTGCTGAGTTATGCGTGGGATTAAACACTCAAAACATATACAATATAGATTATCTAGCGAGCCGATTCCCGATATATCCGATACAACATTAACCAATTAAAGAACCGAAGCTACCATCGTAGAGTGACCGAACTTCCTTGTTCGACTTAATAAATTGAGGCTAACAATCTCCCCCGAAGTGAGGTCTTGAACACGGGAATGAGCTTCCTTTATTGACTCAATAAAATTGAGGCTAACATACCTGCTTAACTAATGAAAATATTTTTAAGTCGCCCAAAACCCTAAAACAACTTCGGATCAGCAGCCGTATTTTTCGTAAACGCTTCCAAAAATCCATCCAAATTTCACAATAGTGCTTATACTAACCTAATCTCCGTTCACGACTAATCCAACAACAAATCCACAATTAATAACATCCTAATCCCATCTCCATCATTGTTGCAACACACAAATCCACTCATCCTTTCCTTAATAAAAAATTATTATAAAAGAAAGCATAAAACTTCATTATTTCACATACCTATTTCATTTCTTTTTGAAAATTTAACACAAACACCATATGAATTTTAAACCAAGAGCAATTCTTAAGAATGACATGTCGCCTCGAGATAAGTAATCATTGCACTAAATAAACAAACCAACATTCTAATTAGATTAATAATGGTTAATACAGTTTTCTTATATTTGGCTAGACCACTCTTTTATCTTCTGTTAATTTGCTTGTGTGTGTTTTAGTGTCTTAAGTTGATTTTAGTCACTACAAAACCCGTGCTAGTCTCTTAGGCTGAAAACTTCCTTATCCGTTAGATTTAGGATTAACATAGGTTTAGCATTGGTTTAACATAGAATAGAATTAACTTAGTTTAGATAACCAAAATATTAATAAATAGAAAGGTTGTTTCTTGCTCTTAGTGATCGACACACTACTTACCATGAAACTGCCACCGACCGGGTACACTGCATTTTTGGTTAAGTCGGTAAAATATAAATTTAAAACTTGAAATCATAAAATTAACACCACATAATGACACATCAAGTTTGTGGCGCCGTTTCCAGGGAGTAAAAATTTAATCTTGATTTTTATTTGATATTTTGGTATTTAACAATAGACTAGATCTAACCCTTAGGATTATTGTAGTTTAGAATAAGTTTATATTCCTATCTGTTTGCTAATTGTGTTTATGTAATATGGCATATTCAGTTTACTGAATACGACATATAAGTTATTTGACAGTTTTCTTTCCTAGTAAATTTATTACAGGATGGAGAACCCGAACATTACTATGGAAGAATACATCAGGCTCGAGGAAGAAAAAGCTCGAAAACATAGAAAAGTGTTTAACTAGGAAACTGCTAAGTATGGTAAGATCTGGTATGATGAAGACGTTCACGACCTCAGATCCGTTAAAACGAAATTCCTAGCTATAGTCTTCAATGATAATTTGACATCTAATGAAACACTCTCTTGTGAACCCACAGTAAGTTCTCTTACCAACAATGAAATTGACTTTAGAATATCATTTGATGAATCCGACGATGAAGATTACACGGTAGTGTTTGACAAAAACTCATTTTCTTATAAAATAATTTTTGCCAATGATTTGAAAATGGCTTTGGAAAATGATAATGAAAAAGTCAATATACCTTTGTTTTCATCACCCGAGCCAAAGGTCAGTTGTTTTGATGATTTAGTCTTCTGTAAATATTTTGAGAATGAATTTCCAGCCATTGTTTACAATGATGCTCTAACGTCTAAATAATATTTCTTAACTGGACACACTTTAAGCCCTCAACATATCGATGAATTTGATTTGAAGGGTGAAACATCATTGTCCAAATATGATGAAGTGGAACAAAACATTTTGTGCTTTAATGATCTATTCCCGTTCAACATAATTTATCCCGATGATCTAAAATTGGATAAAGACAATGATGATAATGAAATCGATATAATAAAATCTTCGGTGGGTAATGAAAATACACAAGGGTCAAATAATCTTCTGGAGGGAAGTCACGATAAAATCAATAAAGTTTTCATTATGAAAAGTTTTGTCATGGAATTAAATGTAAATATCGTGGCTTGAAATTATCTTGTCAACGGAATGCTATTCAATTTTATTAAGAATTTGTATGTGCCGTTTGGCATTCCGTTCGACCCTAAACGGTATTATAAGGATGGCATTTACACAAGAATGTTGTGGAGGCCAAGGTACGTTTTCTTTACTTAATTTAGAGAAAATTGGTCTCCAAGAACGGATACGGCGTATTAGGTAAACACCTATACGGCGTATCCACTGTTTTAACTTAAGTTGACCAAGTCAACAAAATTCGCCTAATACAATGTATTTCTCAAACACCAATATGGCGTATCGAGTCTGGGTATAAAAGCCCAACTGATACGCCGGATTGAGCTTTACACATACCTTTTTCACTCTCATTCAAAAAAAATTTACCACGAAAAAATTCTTGGAGATCTTTGATTCATAATCACTCTCATCTCAGTTACAATTGCTCGGTAATGTATTCTTCCCCTTTCCATTTTGATTTTTTTATATAAAAATTGAAATTAGGGTTAAGAATTTGATTAGGGATTAGAAAGTTTTGTTAGTATGACTTATTTTTATCCGATTTTCTCCTGCAATCAGTGATAAGATTTTAAGAATTAGGAATTGGGTCAAATGGGTAGAATTGGGGAAACCCCTTTTCATTTTTAATTGCAAAGCAAAACATCGTATCCACTAAACATGGATACGACGTATTGACTCAATTTTACTCAAATTCTAAAACCTTAATACGACGTATTAAGTAAAACGAATATGACGTATTGATTTGATAAAGATTCTGCATTTTGATTCCTATACGCCGTATTGATCTTTATACGGCGTATTGACTACAGATCTTTATACGGCGTATCTATTTATGAATACTCCGTATCCACCCTTAGAACATAACATTTAAAATTTATAATCTTTGTACTAATCTCATTAATTTTACAGACATGGCTCTTTCACCCAGAGATTAGAGGCACCAGTACCTTAGGTTTGAGGGATTTCAATATACTGAGGGTGATATATCTGATTTTGAGACAAGGTTGGCTAAGATATACAGAAGAGAGGTGCATAGGGTTCAGGTATTTGATTTTGGAGGATTACCAAATTTAATGGCCGAGGGGTTGAGTAGTAAGATGCTGATGGAGCACAAGGATGCTCAGGGGCAGATTATGTTCACTAGTCGAGCCTGGAGGCGACTATTTGATATTAGAGGCCCGTTGGTACACGAGTTCATTCTAGAGTTCTTTAGTACATTTAGGTTTGGAGAGGCTGTGCTTGATCTGGATACGGTTGGAGCTTTATAGTTTCAGTTGGGTAGAGTTAGAAGGCGTATGAGTTGGAGAGAGTTTATTTTGGCCTTGGGATTACATACAACAGAGGAGATGCAGACGGCTGGTTTTGGTATATATTGGGCTGAGAGCGCGAGGCAGATCCCCGACAAGGGGGATCTGAGTGCTTACTGGATCGAGATCTCGTCTGTGGGGGATTTTTTAGGTACACCCCCTCTTATACTCTTATCAGGGATCCAATACTAAGGTTATTCCACAGGCTCATCGCCTGTAACATCGCTGGGAGGAGTCAGGCACCTGAAAAGGTGACTACGACTGATTTATTCTATCTGAGAGGGATGGGCGTTGGCTCGGTCAACGTCCCTTATCTATTGGCTCGGTATTTGAGGTTGTTCACTTTAGGGAGGAAGCAGGGTGTGATGATATCTGGTGGTCAGTTTGTTACCCGTCTTGTGGAGCATTTTGGATTACTTACTAAGGAGAGGCTCTAGGGGTTGATGGTGATTGTGCGAGACCTCCTTATTATCACTATGGCTGAGTTGGTGAGGCTACAGATATGCGTAGAGATTGATGATACTTGGGCTTAGGTAGCCCCAAGACCAGAGAGGCAGCCCAATGCTATAGTTGGTGCCCTTGAGGCCGTTGAGGATGCTCCTATAGCTGATGAGGGTGCTCTGGCTGTTCCAGCACCCGTGCAGGCACCTCAGCCACCACCACCTGCAGTCGGACCAACTCGGACTATGGGTCAGAGGTTAGCCAGGGTAGAGGAGGATGTGCATAAGATTTGAGGAGCACTAGGCGAGCAGAGAGAGATATTGGATAGTATGGCCCGCGATTTCTCTTGATTCTCTACTTGGAAGGTTGTTGGACTCTCACAGATGATGAGTCAGGTTGGGGTCAGGTACACCAGCTATGCAGACTTTCAGATCCCATATTCAAGGCGTACCAAACGCAGGACTGACGATGCCAGCACCTTCACAGCCTAGTAGGACGAGCAACAGCCAGACCCATGATCCCTCTATCCCTTATCTTTTTGTTTCTATCTTTTGTATATTTATTATTCATATCATGATGTATCTAACTTTAAACAGGTTCCCATATTTTTGTGTATATATTATGATGTGATGTTTTGACTTGTTTATGCATGATAAAACAAAGACTGGCAGTAAGTTCAGCACCATAGTTCGTGAGTATGTTACGGAATCAGGCATCCTATCCAAATTAAGAGCATAATTGAGAAGAAAGAGTTGAATCGAGTGTGTAGAAGCTGGAAGGAAAAAGTCTAACTTAAAGACTAGCTGAAAGAAAAGTGCTTCCCGGGAGACAACCCAGATTGTTATTTATTTTTATCGAGTATGTCTTCCCAGACATCAATACGGCGTATCCGCTCCATACCATACGGCGTATTGAATGCCTGGACGTTATCCGTCCTTTATTTTTATGCAGTTTAAACATTATTGTCAGTTCTGTCAATACGGCATATTCATGCACATGATACGACGTATTCAACAGACCGACCCGTATTTAGATACTTTTTACAGGTTTCTCGATACGGCATATTTCAGTTTATGGATACGACGTATTGGTCTCCTGTACAGTTTATTTAGCTTATTTAATTAACCGTAGATACCCAAGATAGGATTTCGCATGTGTTTCCTATATTTTGCATAGGACCTCGCTGCAAAGAAATCAACGAAGTTGGTGAAGTATCTACAATCTGGAAATCTGGAAGTGTTGGAGTCTTAAAATCTCAAGACGGTTGTAAAACACAATCTTGCTCATAAACTCAACTTGGAGAATCTATCGAGCAAAATATCAGGGGAGTTTCTCATTCTAATTCTTTTAATTCCTGTTTTTAATGTTTTATCTATACAACGAGGACGTTGTATAATTCAAGTGCGGGGATGGGAATTAGAATCTATACTTGTCCTATTTTTCACATAAAATGCTTAGATTATGCTCAAATTTAATTTTTTTTCGAGCATACTTTTGTGAAATTACTTGATACATAACCTGCACACAATAACCCTTATTAAATATTGTGAGAATTTAGCCTTATCTATTTCCAAATGTTTACCCAAATTCCACAAAATATGAGTGTGCCGATGATGTTGTAGACTTTAGAACTTGGCTTGGTATATCAATTCGAGACCACAATAATGAGTACTATGGATTTAGATGGAGTAACTTGTTTAAATTGATAAAATTCTAGGATTACACCCAAAAAGCCTTTATATGTTGTTTTATTAACTAATTACACTGGTTAGTTAAATCCCCGTATAAACCCTTTTGCTTACTCTCATCTTAAGAGTAAGATACCTCTAGAAAAACCTGTAAAGCCAATCCTTTAGGAATAACACCAACTGTTTGTTTCGTTACACCTTTACACCTTAGCCTACCCTGTTAGATTAAGTCTATTTATCAGTTGCTAGTTGCTTAAAGTGTAAAGTATGTATTTCCCGAGCCTTGTGTCAATTTTCTATCTTTGGTACGGTTGGGAAGAAATTTGCACATTGCAAATGAGAATGTATAAAGTAGTAAAAACTCGTGTATTTTTACTACCATCACAATTATTGGTATGTTCGAAGAATGAAGAATTATCGAAGGAATTATTCGGAGTTATTATGATTGTAAAGATGGTGAAATTACACCGAGTTTAGTAGTATAGTATAGTGTTTTAAAAATAAAAAAGATAGAAAATCGCAACAAAAAAGAGGAGGAAAGTTTGAAGATAATCGTTTCGCAAAAGCTTAGACCGAAGGAATTATATGAAGGATCAATTATTCGTTGATACGTCTTATAAGTCAATGATGTAAAGTTTTGTATAAAGTGGCAGATATCGCCACTTATCTTATAAAAGTATGTAAAGTATGAGATGATTGGGAAGTTGACCGTTACGGGAACGCCAACTCAGGTTGTTGTTTTTGATCTATGATTAAGACGTTTGTATATAGTTGTGTCTTAATCATGGTAACGGTCGGGAAAAAATGCCTAGCAACTTATATCTTGGACATAGTCTATTTGTTTTGTAATTTTATTTAAAAATAATTTATTTCCTTTTCCTAATCATTAACCATGGGTTTTACGCGAATGAGGATGTGTACGAGCATGCATGTCTATTCCGTCATTACGGCCATGCATGCATGTCTCAGCTGCCTTGTTGGTTTATTACTATTGGTGAAAGATTAGAAGATCCATACCTTATATCATTCATCATTCTAACCCTTGGTTAAACTCGAATGAGGATGTGATCGAACACACATGTCTATTCCGTCGTTACGACCATGTATGTGTGCTTTAGCTGCCTTGTTGGTGTGGTACTTTTGGTGAAAGATTGTAGAATGATCAACCCTAAGCCTTATAATAAAAACCCATTTTACCTTTATAAACTTGTTACTCCTTAGCTCTAGTAGTGGAGATGTGTATCCTTGCCAAGCCTATGATAGAATACTCGTCATGACCGAGCAATTGAGCGAATTAGTTACATGTTACCACATAGATTAGTTGAGTGATTTGAGTGTTTTTATCTTCCTATTTCGTGAGGTGTTTGGTTGTGTACTTGTAATAGATCAAATAAATGCTTAAACGGAAAAATCCTTAGGGATACATTTTCATAAACTTCTAAAGGCTACTTGAGGACAAGTAGGATTCAAGTGGGGGGATATTTGATGACATCAAATAACATCACTTTTATAGCATTAATTTATCCCTTTATAATAACCCATTTTGTATAATCTATTGCAAAGATTTGTTAGCTTAATCATTTGTATTTGAGAATTGCAGTAATTATGGAGTACTTGGTGAAAGTTAACTAAAAGGCACGCATTCTGGAGATTAAACGGAAGATATTTGAAGATTTACTTATTACTGGTCAACCAATAAAGTCGTATCCATCAAGGAATGATAGTCGTATTTGTGCCTACACTTCACCAAGGTCCAGAAGGAACAGATCCAATATACCGTATTCAGGGAAGACCAAATACGCCAGTATATTCAGGCCTTTGAAATAAAATATTCTGGAAGATATCAAACGTGGTTCGTACTCCAAAAAAACCCCAATACTCCATATCAAAGACTTTTGATACGCCGTATCGACCTTTTTCTAGACCTTATAAATAAAAAACTCAAAAACTTGATTTTTAGAAGAGAAGAAGAGCTGAAGAGGTCGAGCAACGCAATTAATTCCATGAGACAACGTGTAATTTCTTGTACTCTTGTAATCGTTTAGTTTTTGGTATCATTCGTTAACTCGGTTAGTTTACCTTGGCTAATCATTACTTTTGTATTAATTAGTTATGATGTTGAAGGCTAATACCTTCAGGTATTAGCCATTATTATGAAGATCTAAATGTTTGGCTTGTCTATCTCGATTGCTTAATTTATCGTTGATTGCTTGTTTATGTTTATCAATATATACTTGTTTACGTGCTTAAGTATGTGACCTATCATTCAACTGGGTCTAGTCCTACATATTTAATCCGCTGCAACTTCGGTGTTGTTTGGGCGTAGGCTAAGTGTCTGGAATAACTCTCCATATTGCAATTTATATATCTAGAATTATAGGATCAAAAATATTGACCTATCTTTGCCTTTAGTTTAGTGAGCTTAGTTAGACCAGCAGGTGACCTTGGGATCAACGAGTACGTTCTTATTCCATTGGTAAGGACTCGGACAGTGGACTACTAGTATATAAAGAGTCGTTAAGCAGTAAGTGGGTAAAGTCTCTATGAGCTAGGGTTTAACAAGATCATCATTGCTTTAATCCCTAAGATAGATTATAATCAGCAAATAAGGATGCTTTATGCGGATGCGTTTAATTATGATAGAATTCTACGTGTTGTAGGTTTATAGATAAGAAGTACCGACCCTTAATCTTAAGAATGATATGCCACCTCGAGATAAATAATCATTGCACTAAATAAACAAACCAGCGTTCTAATCGGATTAATTATGGCTAATACAGTTTTCGTATATTTGACTCTACCGCTCTTTTATCTTTTGTTAATTTTCTTGCGTGTGTTTTAGTGTCTTGAATTGGTTTTAGTCACCACATAACCCGTGCCAGTCTCTCAGACTGAAAGCCCCCCTTATCCATTAGATTTAGGATTAATATAGGTTTAGCATAGATTAGACTAACTTAGAATAGAAAAACCAAAGTATTAATAAATTGAAAGTGTTTCTCGCTCTTAGTGATCGACACCCTACTTACCATGAAACTACCACCGACCGGGTACACTGCTCGTTAAAGTGTTGTTTTTTGTTAAGTCGGCAAAATATAAATTTAAAACTTGAAATCATAACATTAACACCACACAACGACACGATCAAGTAGAAGGAGCTGTATCGTATAGCTAGCAAGATACGGGGGAGAAAGCTAGTATAGCTAGCAATTACGGAAGCAAAGAGCGGGGGAGAAAGGTAGTATAGCTAGCAATTACGAAAGCAAAAAGCTATAGCATACATGAAAATAGAAAAGCTATGTAAGGCTTATTAGATGAAGAAGATATTCAAGCTTCACCAAATTATAAAGCCAATATCAAGACGCAAGCTACACCAACGGCGGTCTTCATCTTCGCTACGTTTGTAATTTTATTTGCTTTCTGAAACTTTATTTTTTATCATCAAAAAGGAGGAGATTGTTGGTGCAACATTGACAAGGATCTCTTTGTGTTTTAACGATGACAAATAAACGTTCGCAAAACGTAAAATAACAAACGGTAGCTAAATCTGTAAAAACGGATTTTGTGAAACTGGCGCGCTGGGGACGCGTCAGCTCGTGGCCAGCGCGCCATCGCGATATCCGTTTTTACGAATTTAGGTTTGTCAGCTTTCCTCTAACCCGACACATGTGGAAACTTTAATAAAGGTTTGTATATGATATTTGAGCATTTAGGAACACTCCAAATGAGTTTAGACTTAGAGAGGAGCAAAAATGAATCCTCTCATTTTCCAACAAAACACCAACTCAAATCTTTTATTAAACGCCTCTAGCCAAGGCTGAAACTTCTTTCTAAACCTAGTATGAATTTAGTTTCAATATACCATCAAACAAAAGTATTCATTAACCTTAATCCAGATTTACGTTGTTCCTAATCACGTAATGGGTTTTACTCCCTTATTGGTCAAGCTAAGTCAAATGTCACTTTGCGTAAATGCATCCTTTCCCGCTATGGGATATGCTTTACTTGAGATGCAAAGCATTTAGCTTGTTTGCATCAAGATGATTAGTGATCACATCGATTGTTGATTATCATGGATTAAAGTCCAAGTGACTAATTGAGTTTGTGATATTTAGAGGTTAATCATGCTTTGAGGTTTTCTTACTTCCTTGCTTATAAATGATTTACAAACCCCCACATTCCTCTATATAACACTTCCATACCACACTTCTCCAAACAATACTTCCATACCATACTTCCTACAACATATGCATCCTAATCATTTGTCAAACCCTTCTTACCCAACAAATGATTATATCCTCCATACATTCCAAACACTCCTTTCTTAAACTATCCCATAATCATACATGCTAGCTTTTTTCTCTCTTCTTTTCTATGTGATTATAAACCCAAATCAATCCTTTGATTTTACTCTAATCATCATTGTCTTCATACTTCTCATCTTCAAACCATCTCCAAGCTTAAACTCTTCTTTACTCAAACCTTCCCCAAATAATACCCACATGAGACAACTCACATTCTCTTAAACCATTATACCTTGTGTACTTTTTGTCTCCTAACATTCCAACATAGGCTCCTCCACATCACATCAAAACATTCTCCACCACATATCTCATATTCATCTTCTTCTTCACAAATCAATTTGAATTTTACACACACACATACACACTCTTTCATCTTAGCTCTTGATCATACCACTTCATCAATCCAACTTACCTCACTCTCTTCTCCTCCCTTGAATTGAAATTCAAATTACAAACAAACACACTTATCTATCCACCTTTGATCATGCCACTTCACCTATCTAATTTACCTTTCACCATATCATCTCTACCCTTTATTTTGAATATGATCAAGAGACTCCCTTCCATCACATCAACATCACATCATGCCAATTCATACATAACTCATCCTTATCTCTTCCTCTAATTCACACGTGCCTATTACATTTGAAATTCAAATTTCAAATCTTTCCCTATAACATCCACCATTTCTCTCTAAGTTAAGAATATTCTTATAATATTCCTTTGTACCCTAACTAGCCTTTCAAACCATAGATAGATCTTAACTAAGCTAGTTACATTGGAGGAATACCCAAAATGCTCTTGTCTGATATTTCTTTTCTCTCTTTTTGATATCGGACAAACAAAAGTCTTTTAGATACTTCACAAATGCTTTTATAAAATGGCTATTTAATTTGGTTGAAATTAAGTATAAGAATAATTAAAAGGTCATAACGTGAAGTAGAATTAGGGGTTTAACAAGTGCGGGTATTTAAAACACTAAAGTCCCGAAGAAAACAATGCCGGGAATCTGGTGCGCTGGCCATGCGCTGACGCGTGGGCAGCGCGCCAGAAACAAATTGTTTTCCCACTTATGGGACTCTTGGCCTATAAATACCTAACGTTGGCCTTTGTATTCCTCACATCTTGCAAACATCCGTTCCTCTCTTTTTTCTTCTCCAATCCTCTAAGTCTAACACCTCTTGTGTTCTTAATATTCTCCTCTATCATTCTATTAAAGAACACATCTCCGTAAGAGAGACACACAAGTACCTAATCCACACTTGTGTGTTATAAGTCGAGGGTCTTCTTTCTCGTACCCTTTCTATTAGAATCGAGTCTATAGGTTAGGTTAGGACTTGGTTCAACTATCTATCATTCAATCAATCGAGTGGTAAGGGAAGTATTGTATCCGAGGGATCAAGCGTAGATCATTGGGGATCTAATTGATGTTTTGTTATAAGTCATATCGCCCCTAACTCGCGAAGGCCGTCCCACTCGTGGAACCCAACCAACTCACGTTTCTGGGTTCCACGAGTGAGTTGGGTTCCACGAGTGGGACGGCCTTCGCGAGTGAGGATCCTTTCGTGAGCGGGAATGAGGATCCTTCCTCGAGCAGGAACCCTAATGATGGAGACGATGAGGATGATGGGGGCGATGTGAATGGTGGGGAACTATATGCATGGCAACAATTTTGTTTTGTTGTTATGTATATTTAATTGCATGGCAACAATTTTGTTTTGTTGTTTATGTTTTTTTGGGGTGTTTGTTTCATAATTTTGGTGTTTGTTTCATAATCTTTAGTTATGTGTTGTTATGGATTTCAGATATTGTTGTCTTTTGTTAGATATTTAGGCATATAATCTTTTAGGATGTATGCACTTTTGTTGAACTTCTTTGAACTTTGGTATGTAATTTTAGCGTCCAACTATGTTTTAGGTGTATAACTATGTAGCCGAATATGTAATATTGGCGGATCTTTTAGTTGTATGAAGTTTGGTTAAATGTTATGCGAATTTGTATTATTTTGTTGCACAATTGGGACAACATGATGCTACAATATACAGGGAGATTTTTTTCGAAAATTTTTTTGGAAAAATCTAGAAACATGCATAATGCAGCAGCATGCTATCATAATTGTGCAGTACCCTTTGGCGAGGACATGTCCTCTCCAAATGTCCTCGTCAAAGAGTGAGGGGGCCAGCCTTTCCACGTCACTGATTTGTTATAAATTAAATATAAAAATAATTAATTAATTTAGTTAATTAAATAATTGTGATTAGCTTAGTGACTTTGGTGAGGACTTTTAGGGGAGACATGTCCTCGCTAAAGCCTTGTGGGCCCGACTCGTTAACTTTGATTAAGAAAAACTCGAGCCCGTCGTCGTCATCTGTAGAGGGTTGAAAAAGTCGTCGCTAATGTATTTAGCTATGCGGCTTTAGCTACGACAAAAAGTGTGGTAAAGACCTATAGCTAGGACATGTCCTAGCGAAAGGCATAAAATGTCCTCGCCAATGGGGCTACTACAACAAAAACTACTTTTGGTCAGGGCCAATTTTGAGCGACGACGGATCGAATGTCGTCGCTAAAGGTATGTGGGACCAACTATTTAGACGGATGTTTTGTTATAAGTCTGACCATTGGGCGTACACTTTTGACGACGACAAGTGTCCCAAAGATTTATATTAATTAAATAATAAACTTTTGACATTAAGTAATTGTTTTTATTAAAATAAAGAAATCTAGCCCACCAAAATAAATCAGCACGCGAAAATCATGCACATATCATCGCTAAAAGTATATAAAAATTAAATAATATTTATTTTCTTATTAAATAATTTATTTTTATTGGAAAGTAATTAAAATATATTAGATAATAAATTATTTAATGCGTATGTATACTTTTACCGACGACACGTGTCGTCTATATTGTGTAAATAGTAATTTAAGTTTTATATATGTGTTAAATATAACTTTAAAAATATATATAAATTAGTTTATTGACAAAATTAATATTTTATTAAATATAAAAGTTATTTTGGTAGTTAAATTTTTTTTAGTTTTAAAGGTAGTTAATTACGAAGCCGGTAGTACATCATGCTCTTTTGCTTGCGGATACTTTTATCGACGACACTTGTCGTCGCTAAAAGTGGTAAAGGGTTATACCTTTAGCGACGACACAAGTTTTTTTTTTCACAAACATTTGGTGTTCTAGGGTATGTTTGGCGCGCGAACTTATCAGAGCTTATCATAGCATGAGCTTATTTTTTTTTAAAAATAAGCTACCGTTAAAAATAAGTCTCGTTTGGCTGACACGGCTTGAAAGAGCATGTAAAAAAAATAAGCTACTAAATGAAATGCTAGTTAAACTAGCATGTAAAAATAAGCTCCAGCAACATGCTCCAGCATCCAGCTCCAGCAACCCGCTCCAGCGATCCGCTCCAGCTCCTACTAGTGCCAAACATACCCCTAATACCCCTAATATATATATATATTAAGATCAAATAAATCTATTAGAGGTACCATTCACATCTTAATTGATAACTCATTACAAAATTTTATCAGTTATGATATGTTAATTACTATGATTATTGTTAAGAAAACTCTTTTTCAAAAGGTTATGTGTTCCAATGTGCAAAAGAGAATATTTTTCTTTTAAGTGACAAGGTCACAAAAGGAGCGGCTGTGCATCAAGGTCATATACACACATTAGTCAATATTTTATCTTAATAAAACAAAACAAAAAAAATCCTTTCGTATGCTCTTTTTGGTAGCAGTTGGGCTCTTTTATATTCATCTTCTTGGTATATATGATTTCATATATATGCTCTCTTTCATTACAGCTTAATTGTACTTAGCTTATTGTGCAAATTTTATTTGATGCTTCTTAAGGAGTTCGTCCGGGTCCCTTCACGCTTAGATTTGGTCAAAAGCGTCGTATCTTATAGCAATGTAGTTGGATCAGCTAAAAGAGGTAGTTAGTGTCGGAGTGAAACCACCTTGGAGAACCATGTCTGTTTGTGCAAGGTTTTAGAGAGGAAATTCTCCTTAAATGGAGGTGCTTTGCTTCATCTGATAAAGCGTAGCATGTGGTATGGTAGTGGCATACCAGGGTGTGCACTCTTTTGTTTGGAAATTGTAATTGTCGGAAAGGGTTTAGAGATATAATTTGTGTCTTGTATTTCTTAAAACAATTGATACAATATATAGGAGTGTACAGATTATTCTAGAATACGGGCTTGAGTCCAATACATAATGACCATTAATTTGATTGACATAAATAACTTTGAATGACATAAATAATTTTGGTTACTCATATATAATTGACTTTGACTAATCATGGACTAACACTCCTCCGCAGTTGGAGCGGGAGGACACCGGACGCTCAAACTGGTGCGAAACTCCTCAAACAACGCTGAACGTAAGCCTTTAGTGAAGATATCCGCATACTGAAACCGAGAAGGAACATGTAAAACGCGAACCTGCCCAGTAGCAACCAAATCCCGAACAAAATGAATATCAATCTCTATGTGCTTGGTACGCTGATGTTGAACCGGATTAGAAGACAAGTACACAGCACTCACATTATCACAATACACAATAGTGGCGGAAGATAAAGGAGTATGAAGCTCACGAAGTAAATTCCGGATCCAACATGTCTCAGCAACAGCATTGGCAACACCACGATACTCAGCCTCAGCACTGGAACGAGAAAGCGTCGGCTGACGCTTAGAGGACCATGAGAGTAAGTTGTTGCCAAGAAAAACACAATACCCCGAAGTAGACCGTCTCGTAGTCGGGCAACCAGCCCAATCAGCATCCGAATAAGCAATCAAGGAGTCAGTAGTAGATGAAAATAGCTGTAAACCATAGTCCAAAGTCCCCTGAACATACCGCAAAATCCGCTTGAGAGCAGAGAAATGAGGCTCCCGTGGATCATGCATATAAAGACAAACCTG